>CM071961.1:19899554-20032054 GCA_036784905.1 Acrossocheilus fasciatus | reverse complement strand
TGAATTTCAAATGCCTGTTTGTACACGTTAAAAATAGCTTTCATGCTATGTGTTAAACAGATGTAAAAAGGTGCGATTTGGCAGAGTCAGTTCAAAAGGTAAGAATTTCTATGCAGAATGAAACTAACACTTAACTAACCTGGTTTTTGAAGTGCTGTGCAATTAAAACAACATGGTGCCTTCTTTCAACACCTGAGCCTCAAGATTACGGAAAAAACATAGGTGTTGCTTGATGTGTTTAGGAGTGCTTCACTAACATTTTTCATCTTAGTTCCCATTAGAATTTGTGATTATGTGATCTAATTTCTACTTTAATGAAAAAAAAAATGGATCTAGCAGGTTATTTCATTTAGAATACTCCTTACCGTTTTTTTTTTTATTTTTTTTTTATCAAATAGGCTATTGTGCTTCCCTCTTACAACTGCTATTCTGCATCTGTTCTAATTCAGAACAGGTTCCGTCTGAATAAAAAAGAGACCGAATTATTTTCATAATGTTCAGTTTTGTCAACGGTCATGGCGTATGAATCGCGTATCTTCCGTTGATGCGGAAGGTAACGTTAGGCCTACTAAAAGTGTCTCATTCAAAGCCTGCGTCCCAATGTGCATACTATCCATCCTAAATTCTATGTGATATTAGTAGTTTTCAACACTATTTAGGGTAGATAGGGTGGATAGTATTGCTTTCAGCCCAGGTTTTGGTAAGTGCGTCCTTAAAGTCCGGGTGAACCGGAAGTTGCTGCCGACTTTATTTCAGTGTAGTGACATATTTCCAGCAGAAACAGAATATTGAATAGAGGGCAGGGTTTTATTTTAGCGCTCCTCAGAAACCTAACGGTCGGAGGGGTGTGTTTAAGGATATTCTGCCCAAGCCGTCAAACTGACTCATCAAAAAAGGAACGCCATTCCAGAGCGGAAGTAAATGTTCAGATTTTGATTAAGACAAACAATTTTTTTCAGCGGATTAACTTGCACGGATTAATTGTTAGCATTAAGACTAGCAAAGTGCGATAGTAAAGTAAATAAAGTCCATTTTGATTTCATGCCGACTTTAAATATTGAGCCAAAGATGTCCATTATTTTTCAGTGCGAATCATAAAAGTCTAATTCTCGAGCAAATGACCCTCATGAACCGGTTCTTTTTAGTGAATCACAAAGAACTTGACATATGAAGCCTGAATGCAAAAGATAATGCTAAAATAATGATTCATAAGAGTCGGATCTTTAGGTGAATCAAAACCAGTGAATTGACTAGTGAAGCCCAACCCAATCCCTCAGGAAGTGACTCTTAGTCCGTTTTTTTTAATAAGTAGGGCCTATATATTGTTGCAGCCCGGAGACCTCCAACTGGTAGGGACTTATGTCACAAGTATGTTGGGACAGCTCTAAGTGGGAGGGTAGGTTTAGGGATGGGTTTGGTGTAGGGCATATTAACAAGGCCCAACACATTTGGAGCTGACCCACCCATTTGGAGCTGGCTCCGACCTCCATTTATACCTATCTCTTTTTTATTGATACAGAAAAACTTATGAATCAGTTGGAGCAGGATCAATCTCACATACTTCCGCAATTCGTTCATTTCGTTATTTTGACTCCATTAACCAATTGATACGTGTTTTAGGCCTACTGTACATACTGTAAGGCTTGTGAGACCTAACATTGTTGTTCATATGACAATGTGGCACACTTTTTGTGCATTCTTATTTAAAATTAACAACATAATTGCATTTGTTCCTCAAATTGTTAATGGAACCATTAAAGAACAGAAAATTACATAAATTAACATAAAATGCAATCAGTTGTGCGACCATTTCTAAATATTTAATGGTTTTAATTTATTTGTAAAAGTTATCCATCAAGCAGGTTTTAAACTCAAAACCTCTTGCAAGGAATATTACTTTAAACCACATCAGCTATAGCTCAGGTAACCCCTTAAGACTGAAACCTAGCCCTGAAATAAGCCCTGAAAAACTTTCTTGGAAATTTACCATTACGTAAGAACTACTTAACATGAGTGGGTGCAAATTAGCTTTGATATGCTTTGAATGTTTTGCTGATTAGGGAAATGAGATTTCTCTTGCTGCTTTTGAATTTCTTTGTTGTCTTTTTCTCTTGCAGGGAGCTACGACTGAACCTGAAGAGGTGGATAGACTGGAAGAGATTGCAGGTTGTTCTCATCCTGAGAATCCAGAGCATACAGAGCTGAAGTCCCTGTCTGAGCCTGTAACCATGGAGACAAGTGAAAACTCCGGCACGGCAAACATAATTGACTGTGAAATGGAAGTCCTGGAGACTGAGTTACCTGAGAGCAAGGACACAGGAAACAAAGATGAACAAGTCTGTTATGATGCTGACATTTTAGAGTCCATTAGTACAAAAGTTGTGGATGACATTTTAGCAGGCTTACCTCCTACAGAGACCAAGGCTGATGATCTGGAAGATGTTTGCAGTGCAAAAGAGGCGCTTGTCTTGGAGGATACTCAAGAAGAACTTTATCGCAATGAGTCAATTACCTCTTCAATATCCGACACTCCATCAAGTGCTGAGAGCGTGTATGAAAATGATGTCATGCATAAGAGGCAAGATTCACTAAGACAGGAACCAATGGAGAACATAGCACCCCAACCAGATGAGGTTGACGATGGAGATATGTTAGACCAATTGGGTATAGACTCACAGGAAGCCATCTTAGAAAGTTTTGGATGTGAAGATCCAGAAGAAACCATCCTTGAGCACTACATCCGAGAGGAAGTTCTGTCAGACGTCTCCACAGAGTCTTGCCATGACCCAGACGAAATAGAAGAGTGTCTTCGGGTCGAAATAGCTGCTGCTTCATCAGACAGTGAAACCGATGATAAATGGAGGAACATCTTCTCTTCCTCCATAAATAAGGAAGATGATGATTCCTACATTGACAGTCTTGAGCTGAGTGCACAAGAACTCTTTATTCAAAAACCTACAGTTCAGAATACTGAGGACATTTCAAAGGAAACTGAAGAGCTGGAGACTCCAGTGGGAGAAGTACTAGAACAACCGGAAAATGAGACAGTTGACCAACAGCAAGAGATATCTTACAATCCTTCTACACTGTTCCACGGCTTGTCCAAGATTTCTGAAGACGATGAGGAGCTTGGACGAGGCTCAGCAACCCACAAGAGCAATTCATTTGATTCCGTCAAATCCGATTCCAGCAAAAAGGTGCCGAAAGATTATTGTGTGATTCAGGAAATGAAAAGCGAGAACGTCAGCACGGAACATGTGGATTTCAAAGTTGCTCGCCAACAGTGGCTAGAGATTGAAGAGCAAACTAAAAACTTGACGCACCAAGCAAGCACACCAACAACTCGATCTGGCACCTGCCAAGGTAGTCACAGTTTCATGTATACACCTGTCCGCAACATCGAAAGGCCGAAGAGGGATCTTGAGAGCTTGTCGCTTGTAGAGGATTACGCACACACCCAGTTCAGCCCTTGCTCTGAGGATTCAGGTCTGGACGACTCTAGTTACAGATCACCGTTTGATGACCCAGAGACCCCAATTGAGAAGGAGATTCGCCTAACCTTGGAGCGTGAGGAGAACCTGAGGCGTGAGAGGGGAATGTCAAAATCATACTCCAGTGACTGTGTACAGATAAGGGCAAGATCTGCCAACTTGAACCCTGGAAAACTATGCCAAGAAGTCGATGAGAAAAGGAAGATGTTAGAAGACCAGGAAGATGATGATGGAAGTATATCTCTCAGTAACAAGACGCCTTCTTTCATCATTACCTCCTCACCAACCAAGAGCGCTCAGATACAAGACATGGCCGCCAATAATATTATCATCCTCGAGCCAGAGCCTTTCCCTCCAAGTCCAAGGCATGGAAAGATGGTGTCCTCCAAATCTGCTGACTGGAGACCTGAAGATACCCCTAATGTCATCATTTTGGAGACATCGAACCTCATCATTCGAAGTGCATCTGAGTTTAACTTGAATTCTGCCTCTGAGGAATCCCAAGAGAAGATGTTCCTCAACAATCCGTTTTTCAAGCTGCGGTCCAGGAGTTCGATATCTCTAGTTGATGAGGAGATTAAGATGGTGAAGCAGCGAGAGGAGGAACTCAGGCGTCAAAGAGCCAGTGTTTACTCGAAGGATCACTTCCTGATGTCTCCAAACCGTTTGGACAGCTCATCGTTTACAGGTACTTCATGCCAAGAGAGAATTTTTCATTCCGTTGATCTGAAGTAATGACTACATCAATGAGACGGCAAACACATGCATGTCATTATCAGAAAAGATCTGTTCATTCTTGGTTGTCAATTTAATTTCAGATGACGTGCCAATTAAATGTAAATCATCTCCTTCATCTCCAATGAAAACATGCAGAATGGATCGTTCAGCTTTGTCGTGTGATCATCGAGTGAGTATATGTAAATATACATGCAGTGTCAAAGCAAAAATTGGATGTCATATCGACTACATGGAATTAAAATAATCTGTAACTTAAATATATTAGGTTGCCCAAAGGTCGTAGAATTTTTTTCAAAGAAAAAAATTAAATTAAATTGTTCTCTCACTAGTTTCCTGAGCCCTACACTGGAGGCCGACGTAAAAGTGCCATGGCTCTGCGCTGGGAGGCAGGGGAGTTTGCGAACAATGAGTAGAAATGGACACTGACGTCAATTTGCAGCTGTTTTACGTAAGAGAATTTTCAATGCTCAAACTCGTCTGTTTATTGTGACAGCATATACACTGCTACTGCTGCTTGTGTGACTTTGTTAATGATCCAGAAAAAATCTGCATATGCCGAGATGCCTAAATGTTATTTGAATGTACCGTTTCATGCATATTTGTGATTCCTCTTTAATGAGGTATCTGGAGAGACTTATAAACCATATTTTTAGTGTTTTGTCTACAAAGTTGAGGAGAATATGTATTGTATATTCATATTGTATTTTCTTGTAAGGCAATGTTTGTATATCCCTAAATTATATGAAAATACGAAGCAGTATTACAGGGGTTTAGGATAAAATTTAAGTGAAAATGTATACAAAATGGATGTATTTTGTTAAATATCACTGAAAACAGTTCAATTTGGTATCTTTTGTCAAAGGGACATTGTTTTTTAAAATAATTCATCTGAATTTGATTGCTCTAATATATAATATTCTGCATCCAGATTACATTTCAATACTTCAGTTACACTCAGTATGAAAATCGTGAATCTATTAAGTTATTAATATTAATCTTAGAAAATAATCTATTATTTAAAAATGACCTGTTGCTTTGTTGTCTACAGATAATGTGCATATTTATGTCAAACCGCCATGCTTATAAAACAGTATTGCTTGCTAACCTTTGAATCCATGTCAGTCTCAAGAAAATACTTGCTTTGCATACCGTTTGAGCAATCATGTGTTCAAAACACGAATTCAAAAATAAATGTCAATTAAAGGCAATTGTCTATTTATACTAAAACAGTTAATTATGTTGACGAGCAACCACACCATATTGTCTTTGTATTAACATAACACCTCACAGAACAAAAAAAAAACTTCTTCACACACAGAAATTACATTACCGCACACACAGATAAATGGCATGATATTCAATCTTCATGAATTAAATCACCAAAACATCTTTTAAAATAGACAGCCAGCAGCACAGGTAAACATGATCCTAAAGGACTAAAATAACACATATTAATACACATATTCTAAAAGATAAAGCTAGTAACAGTTTCATTTTTATGAAGTTTTATTTAAAAATAGTCTTTGATCTGTTACAGAGTAAAAACCTCAAATAAATGGTCCACTTCATCCAAACTACATTCAGTCTTTGTACAGAACGGAAACATCGCTAATAATATTTACATTTCAGGCGACAGCAACGGTCTTTAAATGCACAAATCAATATTAGGCACTAGAATCAAGAATCAATTAAAACATGATTTCATATTTAGAAAAAAAACATACATCGCGTCAAGACCAGCATAATTACTTAATCTGTAAACTGTTAATTTAATGCGGCCACCCAATATCACACAAAGGAAATATGTGACCCTGGACCACAAATCCAGTCTTAAGTCGCTGGGGTATATTTGTAGCAATAGCCAAAAATACATTGTATGGGTCAAAATTATCAATTTTTCTTTTATGCCAAAAATCATTAGGATATTAAGTAAAGATCATGTTCCATGAAGATATTTTGTACATTTCTTACTGTAAATGTATCAAAACATAATTTTTGATTAGTAATATGCATTGCTAAGAACTTCATTTGGACAACTTTAAAGGCGATTTTCTCAATATTTAGATTTTTTTGCACCCTCAGATTCCAGATATTCAAATAGCTGTATCTCGGCCAAATATTGTCCGACCCTAAAAAAACATACCTCAATGGAAAGCTTATTTATTCAGCTTTCAGATGATATATAAATCTCAATTTTGAAAAATTGACACTCAAGACACATATGTTCTTCAGATTCAAAAAAGACTTAAAAAAGCAGACCACGAAGAGACATTTAAATAACATAAAATAAAAAATAAATTACAAAAAAGTGCTAAAGATATACTAAATTGATTTATACCTCAGCAGAAAAGAAATTTTATTTCAAATCAGACAACTTCTTCATTCTAATAATCATTGTAAATTGACAAGTTGCCATAATTAAATCCTACTCTATATTTTCTTTGGTATGTTTTAAAATAGGCACAATTAGTGAAAGTCCCAAAGACTAAATGTGTAAACGACTGCTGAAAGTGTGTCATACTGCACTGATGGTCCAAAGGAGAACAGTTAGAAATCCCAGATTTCCACAAAGATAAATAGCCAGAACTATGTTTTTAAAACAAGATTCCTGGAAGAAGAAAAAAAGCAACATATCAGGATATATCATCAATGAAATGCATATGTTTCTTATGAGGAAGTAAACATACACTCAACTCACCACACCAGAAGTCTCATTCTCATCAGGAACAAACACAATCTCCTCTGTGTCATCAGAATTAATATGTTCAGTGTAGATTTTGACATTTTTAAAATATTTACCTGAAAAACACACACAAATAAGAATATGAATACGTAAATGCACATTTAAAGTAAAGAATAAAGCATCAACAAATAACCAGTTTTGTTCTAGTATAAAAACATATTGTTTTTCTCTGAAAATTTCTGGCATTTCAAACTGATTTTGCATTCAACCCAACATTTCAATTACTACTGCAGTATAAAACCTTTTACAATTGAATGGATTCATACAGAACAAATGATTTCCTGCATAGGTGCAAAGAAACACTACTCGTACAAAAATAACTGCTCTGAAAGGAATACAGAAGACACACATATGAGGGCAGTTTACTGACCTATAGGTAAAAATCCCCTTCGATGGACTTCCAGAACCAAATCTGCCAGCACAAACCACACCACAGTGGCTGCCAGGACCCCTGTGGACCACGGAGCAGGCAGGAGCAGAGCTTGCTGATGGATCCCGAGGAAGATGGTGACAACTAAATCATGAAAACACACAGCTTGGTTATGACAGTGTTTAATAACACATACTGCTAACACTTCAGGTCCTCCTGAGCTAATATTAAAAATCATAACCCCAGACATAAAAAACAGGACTAGCCTCCATAAGAGTAAACTATAAAATATTATATATGATATGCAATCAGCTACCAAAAAAACACACAATTTTATTCAGACAAAACTCAATTTTATTGAATGTACAAAGCTGATTTCTGCAGTCAGCATTGTTTGTTAATATGGATCTGAGCCACATAATTACCCATTCGAGACTATTCACAGCATTGTTTCTTACCAGCCACGACTTGAGCGGCTGTTCCTGTTCCAAAATGCATCCAGTTGAAGATATATCTCCTGAGAGCAGTTTATACAGAAAAGACATTTAAAAACATGACTTATGAATTAATATTAATATAACAGTGATCTACACAGCAGGTTTCTAAAATAGTATAGACAACATACAACAAATTCAGACGCTCTGTCTGTATACTGGAATTGCATACTGTCCAACAAATGCAGTATGTACTGTATAGTGTGTACCATTTTAAAAATAATATAGCTCCTGACAAACAAACCAGAGGATTTGTACATGTTCAAATCTCATACAACTCATACTGTTTTTGCAGTATGCATACTGTGTGTTCAACATTTGTGTATGTTCAGAATACCATAATTCTCATACACTATATATAGAAAACCCAGATAATCACTACATCTGCCAGTAAATGTGTGGCACACAATTAAACCAGATTGAGACATTTTATCCAATTTGACAACAATATGGCAACATAGCAATGTATTGTGACAATCTAGATTAAACTATGGCAAAAACATATTTGATACGTAATATACTAAATATATTAGAAAATAATATGCAGTGCACAGTAAATAGTGCATTGTATACTAGTAGGTCATTCTGGACATTTCTTTTCTGGCTGTATTGTGCTGTACTGTCACCAAGATTTACCTTGAGGCATCTGGTGCAGGTCTGAAAAGTGCCATGACAGGTTGGATGACAGCGAGTGCCATGACAGCACAGCCCAAATAGGGGTGTATGCCTGCCCGCTGTGGATAATACAATACAGATTAGAATCCACTGTAAACATGAAGCTAATATTGTCAACAAACTTTGATTCAACAAACTTCATGAAGCAATGAGTAACAACAGGAAACAGCTTTTCAAAGGCTGATGGATATTATTTTACGTGGGGGTGGGTTTGGTGTGGAACAGGGGGCCCTCTGCTGGTCATACACAGAAAGTGACAGAAGCTCTGACAGATACTTGGCAAGAGGGATGTCACAGATGCCCCTGTTGAGTCACAAATGTGTCCCTCATGCACAGTCTTACGGATGGATACACGTGTCGGCTTGAGGCTGAAATAAACCAGCACTTGCAGACTTAATAAGACACTCAATCAACACTGTGCTTGATTAATCCCTGAAGAAAAGTGGGTATGTTTTTCAGAAACGGGCCAAAAAGATGCCACATGATGGGTCGCTTCTCATGACCATGGGATATTCATTCGCTCGCTTTTTTATTCTGAGCAGACAGCATGTGGGTCTGACACATTGGCAGTGCTGTTGAACAGTCAGAGGTGTGTGATGAAGGGGGTGAAAATATGACACACTGTTAAAGCATGAGTATTACTCACAGGCAGACATTTATATGTGTGTGTGTGTGTGTGTGTGTGTTACCTTGCTCCAGCCTCCTCTGTACATAAAAGGCAAAACAAAGCCGACCACGGTGAGCAGAACTGTGAGGGCCATTAGCATTCGATGTAACTGTGGAAACAAAAAGCCTTGATGATTCACATTTGAAAAGTAATGAAATCCTCATTGTATCAAACAAGCTCCTACCTGAAACCAGACCTTCTGCCCCAAGATATTCCTTTCGGGCCAATCGGGTTTGAAGTAACGTGCCATGATGACACCAGCACTGACGGTCGATGTCCAGGCGATCAGCATGAAAGCCCCTATAGATACAAACAGACTGAGTCTCAGAACAGTCTACGGAAACCAAATCTTATCTATATACCTTTAGATTTTAGTAAATGTTGCCACATGGGCGTTACTATGTGATTAAAAGGGTGTTTTCTAGGATTATCTTTCCTGTCAAGATCCCAAAACAGTTTTATTTTAGTATTATACTATTATAATCCAAAAAAACTATTTTGAATTAGCTTTTATTTTATAACATTTTTTAAATGGAACTATTTTGTAACATGCACTCAAAACAGTGTTATTTTAGTATTATTGATCTACTATCATTAAATTATTACTATCACTTAACGTATTAGCTTTTATTTTTATATTTTCAGTTTTGATTTTAATTTTAGTTTAAGTTATTTCTGTTATGTGATTTTGTAATTTTTTTTTTTAGTGTTCATTTTTAGTTTAGTAATTTTCAACATCCACAACATAAACTTATTTTCATTTCAGTTAGTTTCCAAGTCAACATTTCTATTTCTCATATAAGTTTTTTTCTAAGTTTCATTTGAGTAATTAAATTCTTTCATAAAATATTTATGCTTAATTTTATTTCAGCTGTGTTTCAATGATCAATTTTTATAGATTCTTGTAACGATCCAAATAAACGTCTCCTTATAGTTTTAGTTAAAAATAACAACTCAGGCCCAAAAATGTCCAACCCCACAGTATTCTTCAGTATAAATGTCAATGTAAATTTAGAGGATTTCACTGAACAGCATATTATAAATCACATTCAGTATAAAGAGTTTTTATTATTTGGCCTCACCATGATATTTCATGAGCAGGGGCGATCGAGATCCAGTTAGATCCTCTGGAGATCCCGTTATGGCTGTCTGATAGGTTGAAATCAGAGGCTGGCGGTCATGTCGATGGGTTCGCCCTGGAGAAAGAGAAAGAGAGTCTTTTGATACTACTTCCAATGAAAACAAACAACAACAAAGAATCAAAAAAGCAATATCTCACCATCTTCAGCTCGACCATGAGCCATAAAGAGGTAGTACATGTGGTCCAGATTGAACCTGTTCAGATTCTCAGGAGGGAGGATTATGTCTCTGCGGAAGCTGCACTGAATCACTCCATCTGACAGTCTCCATGCGGTGTCTTTCAGAATGTTCTAGAAATTAATATCAGCACAGAATTCAAAGTAAATTTATATTAATAATGCCTTGGGTTTTGTATTAATTGTTTTAGATTCCAAAACCATTCTTTCTTTCTTCAACTGAACTAAAAAAAAAAAAAAAAGTAAAAGGGTACCAGTCTAATCTTAAAAATTGGTAGAAAAGTAATACATCTTATTTTCCAAGTGTTCTAAAGCCATAGCTTTGTGTGAGAAGCAGCATTACATTTATTTATTTCGTTGTTAATCAAAAATGTTGCTTGTCAATAATTACTTTCAGTGTTTGAAAAAGAACAGCATGGACATTCTGCTAAACATCTTTTGTGTTACCAAGTCACGTGGATTTCGAATGACATTAGGTCGAGTTATTTAACTTTAAACCCCTGTGTGCTGTTTGTTAGACATTTTCACTGTTCAATCAATACAATTATACCTGTGAAGAGTATTCTGGGTGAGTCCTTCCAGAAACATATGCAGCCTTGATTTCAACTCTGTCTGTGTCTCTAATACACAAGTAGACATCATCTTTCCCCTGAAATGCACAACACATTTGCTATTATTTATGCCAACACATACTATTATGTCATTCAAAGGCATAATAATAATAATAATAATATTTAGTTGTGTGTTTGTCATTTTTATTTTTGTTTATTCTTGAAAAAAAGTCTATAAAGTAATTAAGAAGTATAAAATTAGTTATTTTAGTACTAATTTAAAAAAATATTTATTTTATTGTATTTCGGTTAATTATATTCATAAGAGAACATGGTGCTTGTCATGTTACAAAAGGTCAAAGTAATATATGTTATACAATAAGTTGTGAAATAAGAAATTATTATAAGCATCTGTGTATTTTACCATCCATTTGTCCTGTGATAAGGCAAAGGACACGTAACCCTCTGCAGGTCCACTGAGCTCAAACATCACACTATTTCTCAGTGCCCTAAAGGACAGGAAGTGACACGCAGTGTCATTTTGTGGGTCACAGCCCTCTGGATCTCTCAGACAGGACTTCCTGCTTCCACAGCCCTCAGACGTGAACTGAAGAGGAGATGAGAATATTAATATTTATTAGTATTATTTAGATATTCCAATCATGACAGTGTGTAAACTGCCACTCCAGTAACTCGAGCATTGTTTGACTCACCGAATGTGACAGTATTGAGGAAGTTGTGGTTTGGGACAGCACGGGACCTGGACTCTTCACCCAGTATTCTTTATAGCCTTGGGCAACAGTTACCCTAAAAGCAAAGAAAAAAGTACATCAAGTTTCACAACTAACAAGGTGGGTAAAAACAGCATTTGAATACTTACAGAAACTGCACACTGGATGGAGAGTCAGATGGTGCAACCCAGATCACCTGGACCTCAGGCTTATGGGATTCATCGGTATGACTCACAGCAGAGCCCTGTGCATATTGAAAATTATGTTTATCTGATGAAAAAGTGTCTTAATATCATTTCCTATTTTATTTTGAAATATTCAGTTTAATTGAGTTAATAACAAATCCTAGAAATATATACTCAATGAGTATATTCTTAATGAGTCATTCATTCAGTGTTGTAGTAAATATTTTGTGCTCAATAAAAGAATGCTACAATCACTGACCTCTTTACTGTCGCATGTAAGAAGCTGAGATGTGTCAGGATTGATTAACTTAAATGATCCAACATTTTCAGCGAGATTCCCAGCATTTCTTGCTTCTATGAGGAATCCTTTGAAGTAATGTTTGCCCTCTGAAGACGCCATTGATAATGTCACTGTAAATATGAACAACAGATTATCCAGTATTCAATATATACTTGCAATATTTTAAAAGACTTAACATATAACAAGTATCAAAATACTGCTACAGTATTCCTACCTTTGATTTCGTCTCCAGGGCTGAATTGGGATTTGTCTGCTATGATTTTAAATGGTGGATTTTTGGTGCTGGGATCATGGCCATGTTGGGGTGTCATGTCCCCACAAGCCACTTCAACCTTTCCATTACTGTAGCAAATGATTGTCTCTGAACATACTGAGAGCAGCAGCAATACAATCCACATTTTTATGAGAACCTGTAATGAATCAATATTAACTGCAAAATTATTGGTAATTTGAAAAGCAATCAATATGTCGCTGAAACAGGTGGCAGTAACATGGTATATCTCCAAAAAAACAAAGTACTACCATGGTGCTTCATTGAGTTAGCAGCAGAATATATAGAACTTAACTTCATGTCAATAATTCATTGATGAAAATACATACAGTCAACTGTGTATTACTATTTTTTTTTTTAAATGTTTGTTGTCTAATCATCTTTTTCTGAGAAACCTGCAAATAAAGATAAGGAGGGGGTTGCAACTGTTACTGACTCCAGCACAGTACTAGAAGACTGAAGAGTTTCTACACTCAAAGTTACTGATCTGGTCTATATAAAAAAATTAATGCAAAAATAATGAAGCCACGAATTCAAGTTGAAGTTCTGATGACTGGTATGTAAAGTGAGATATATGGGTCAAGGTCATGTTTCTGTCTCGTGTTAGACATAAACTGATACAGATAGATAAGAATCAAAGTGTTAATGGAAACAAAGTGGGGGAAATTTGACCTCTTCCATAAAAAACAAGCATCAGCTGTACACAAATAGCAGCGACTTTCACCTTTACACTGATACTGTAGCAGCAGCTACTTCCTAGTTGAGAAGACGTCTGCGCATGTGTAAAAAAAAAAAAATAAGCAGACCAAACAGACAGACAAGCACAATAAACTGCTGACGGACGGATAAAATAATACATATGCTTACCTCCATTCATCTAAAATAAATTACCATCGCACGTTACAGAAAACGAAAACACACAGTTGTACTAGAGTTGCATGGCACGCGGTTCGATACGGGCGGTCTCTTTGCAGAGTGGCGTGTGATTGGTTGAATGCCTTGCCTTAAGATTTTCCCACAGACGTGTGGGTGGGGCTAAGATGAATGACAAATGATACTAACTGGGTACAACCTAACTAGCTCCACTAGAAATTCAGCTTTCATTACCAAATATATGCATAGTAAGAGTGAAAAGTAATAATAATAAACGCCCCTAGTCCAAAAGCATTTGAGGAACGGAAGTAGAACAATCAAACATTGAAAAATATTTACAGTTTAAGATTATTATTAAATATTTAAATGTAATCCTTAAATTTAAATGGCCTAGGGGCGTTTATTATCATTTTTTTTTTTTTTTAATTATTAATATTACTTGGTATTTGTAACAATTTGTAATTTGTAATTCTACTTAGATTCAGTCCTCAAATTTGATTGGCCTATATGTGTGCTTGCGTCGCGACGCAGATTCAGAACGGATGTGAATGGAGCAAGACAGAATAGCGTTTTATTTGAAGGCCGTAGTATAATACTACTAATAATGTAAGCAATAACACACGAACAAATGTCCTATAGTACTGAATTATCAGCATGGCTGTGATTACCTGTGGCACTGGACTTTACGCCTCAGGTAATCCAAGTCGTGTTGGTATGCAGGCTGTTGTTAGCTTGTGCTTGTGTTATTTTGCTGAAATGCACTAGTCATAATAATAAATGATAATAAATTACTGATAACAATAATAATGATAAAAATATATTACATAACACACCTGTGCTGCATGCTCAACGCATGTTCTTCACAGGCTTTGCATGATGTAACCAGTGAGATGTTACTCCGAAGGTGCTAGCTATATTTAGGGTCACTGAAAGGTCATGTCACCTCAGATGCATAACCTTATTAGACGCACAAGGTCTGCTCAATTGCCAACATTGGGTGACACCTCGGTGAAGAGTCTGTTGGATGTTGCTGGTAATTAAACTTTCCATATCTAATTTAAGTTATGGCACATCATTTTAATAGTTACTTTACATAGTAATGCATGAAATTCCTGTCAAGTACTATCAATTGGACAAAATTCCAATAAGAGGCTTCAGGTGTCAAGATAAATGTTTTTTTGTTTTGTTTTGTTTTTTGATTGTTTTAATGTATTTTTAGTATGTTCATTAGGTGTTGTAACAGTACCTACAATTTAGCTTTGTTTAAATGTTTATAAATTTGTGTGCAGTATAAAGTGTTCAACACATAATTATTTAATCATACAATATTTATCATATGCTATGAATGTGTATGTGTGCAAAGTAATTTACAGTATACAGTAGACATGTATATTTTGGAAGTTGTGTGATTGGTGTTACACTTCTATCTATCTATCTATCTATCTATCTATCTATCTATCTATCTATCTATCTATCTATCTGTCTGTCTGTCTGTCTGTCTGTCTGTCTGTCTGTCTGTCTGTCTGTCTGTCTGTCATCTATATCTATCTGTCTCTGACTATCTATCTATCTATCTGTCTATCTATCTATCTATCGTTCGTTCGTTCGTTTTATCAATCATTCTATCATTTGATTGTTTTATCGTTCGTTCTATCATTGTTGTCGTCTGTCTATCTATCTATCTATCTATCTATCTATCTATCTATCTATCTATCTATCTATCTATCTATCTATCTATCTATCTATCTATCCCTGTGCTGTTTTGTCAGGTTAGGTCAGTAGGTCAGATTTTTATGCAAACATTAGTTAAGAAACTGTGAATCTGTGAAACGTGCAAATCCCCCACTAGCCTATATCAATTGCAGCAAATTGTTCACATGTTGTTTGTTGTTATCATATGGCAGCCTGCGCTCTAGGAGATCCAGAGGTAACCTCTCCTGTGTTTAAAGGGCATCCCAAAAAAGCTCCGCCAACATGTTCCGTGGCAAACAGACCAGAGTGCTTCTCCTGAATGACATGGAGAGACTGGAGCGCACTCTATTTCGCCTGGAACAAGGTAGGTCTAATTGTTACAAATCCTTTCTTATAATCAGTTGTGCATTGCAAATGCAGTGTCGTCATCATCTATGCTATCATGATGTTTTTTTTAACTCTTTTATATATTTATTGTGTCATTTTTAATTCTGGTGTTAATGCATCATTTATTCTACCCCTCTTATTTCTCGTACTTTATTACTCTCTGCAACTCAACACTTTGGACCCCTGGAAGAGCTTTGGATAGATTTACGTGTTACTCATGGTGCATGAGCACCAAATATCACATTCAAAAAGCTGTCCGCTATATATAGCGGAGGAATGTGCTGGTGTTCTATGCCGTTTTCTGTGGTGCTTATAGGTTTTGCAGTGCAGATAATGTAAATGTAGTTTATTATTCAAAGGTCATCCTGATACTGTATATGAAATAGAATACCAGCATACTGCTTACTTAACCATGGGTTTCCTCTGGAATTTTTATGGGTTTGTAAAATAGCTTAAATATCTTAGATTTATGAGTAAGTCTACTTGAAGAGATGTTTGTTGTAAAGCATAAATGTTCTACAATTTCCACATTTTAGCACTGGCTTTTTGCATGGCATGTCTCTAAATACACATTAAAATACCATGCATTAGATATATTTTTTCAAACTGTACCCTAAAACAAAACATGCAAAAGCAACATCATGGTTTTTATAACCAATGTATTTAAATGAGAAATAAAGAACATATTTCATTAATAGATAACTGCAAATATATAGTATTTTTTTTTTAAATGATTTGTTCTAAAACATAAATTACACAACACATGCAAAGTATATATATATATATATATATATATATATATATATATATATATATAAAAGTATAAATATATATATATATATATATATATATATATATAAAAGTATAAATATAAAAGTATAAATATTTAAGCCCTTTTATTAAAAAATAAATAAATAAATTGCTAAGGACTACAGCTTAAGTTATTGAACACAATAATTTATGATGCAAGGATTTTGACCGATAAATGCACTATGTAATCAAAAGTTTCAGATTTACAGGGTTATTTGATGCGCAACTCCCCCTGCTGTTTTCTCATGTGACTCACATTTCAATTCACTTAGGCTTTGAGCTTCAGTTCCGCCTGGGTCCTACCCTGCAGGGTAAGAGTGTGCATGTCCACACCAACTACCCAGCACCGGGCAAGAAGTTCATCAGCTCCAGCTTCCGTCAGCTGGAGTGGGTGAACCCCAGCGGCAGAGAGGATGATTCAGACAAATACTGCAAACTGGACCTGGAGATAGCAGGCTCTTATCAGTATTACTTTGGGTGTGGGTGAGTATGTTGTGTTATTGTTTTTACTTCTTGGAATTTAGGCAGCATCTATTTGGCTTCCTAGAAAAAAAGGTGTTACCCTACTGTGTATGCAGGCATGAGGAAAGAACTGGAGGTGGCTACATTGTTGTGGATCCAGTGTTGCGTATTGGCCATGAGAGGAAGATCCTACCTCTGGATTGCATTACAATTCAGACTTACCTTGCTAAGTGTTTGGGCTCTCTGGATGAATGGCTAGACAGACTCAGAGTGGCCAAGGAAACTGGTATGAATCACTATGTGTTGAAATGCATGTATGACAAACATATACTACTAATATCTATAAAATGGGTATTTACTCCCTATTGGGGTTTATGGAGTGTAATATATAAGACATAGACACATTCTACTGTACATAAAACCAGGTTGCAGTTCATTCACTTTGACTATCTGTGGGTTATTACAGCTTTTCAGAGTCACATAAATACAGTATTAGCACGCAGGCCATGCACTCTCAGAAATAAAGGTACAAAAGCTGTCACTGGGGCGGTACCTTTTCAAAAGGTACATGTTTGTACCTAAAGGGTCCATTTTGGTACCTTAAAGGTACCTTAAAGGTACATATTAGTACTTAAAGTGTACATATTTGAACCTAATAGGTACAAAAGTGTACCTTTTGAAAAGGTACCGCCCCAGTGACAGCTTTTGTACCTTTATTTCTGAGAGTGTGTGTGCCTGTGTTTTTTAGCAGTCTGGACAAGCATCTTCTAATTTGACAAAATGAAATTAATATTAATTTCCCTTTCAGCTTCAAACAAGCTCAGTTTTTTAATAATTAGTGGTGTTGACTAATTCAAACGCCAAGTAACAACCTATTTTGTCCAAATTTTGTAATGTACACAAAAAAAAAAAAAAAACTAAATTTATCTGAAGAAGATGGAATTATACATGTTTTTTATGTTCAGGTTACAATATGATCCACTTGACGCCTCTTCAGAAACTAGGCACATCACAGTCATGCTACTCCTTAGCTGATCAGCTGGAGCTGAACCCTGATTTCTCCCCACCTGGAAAGAATTACACCTGGATGGATGTCGGCAACCTGACGGAAAAAATGAAGAAAGAGTGGAACATGCTTTGCATCACAGATGTTGTGTACAACCACACAGGTACCTTTCTGCTACGTCTTTAGCATGTAGTGAATAAGGCTAGGAGAACTTTCGAGCACTGTATCGTGTTTCCAGTGTCTGGAAGCCTCTGGCTTCGGCTGTTCATCTTATTGGGATGGCAGTGTCACCTCTGAAGAATGACACAGCAGACCAAGAACGAAGTGGTTAGGCTATTTATATATAAATTGCAGCGATCAGTTTCGATGAAAGCTGGTCACATCTGTGGCACAATAGTTGAGATTTTTGACCTTTCAGTCGCTCTGCAGGAAGATTAACGTTGGCTGCCTTGTTCTTTGTGACATTCTAATGTTTCATGTTGCTCTCTGCTGCATGTATGTCATGGGAACAAATCTGACCTCATCAGCACTGTATAGGTTAATAAGGTGTCAAACTGAAAACCGTTTCCTGCCAAACAGCTTTGTTTGGGTTAGTCTGTAAAAGAGCTTCTGCAGGTTTTAGAAGTAGTTCAACGGGGTGCCAAAAGGTTCGCATTTTAGCACTTATTATGCTTTCGGTATGTTAGCTGTAGATGTTAAGGTACGATTTCAGCATGCTTTAAGTATGAGACAGTGGAATTTACAGTTAAAATTAAGCAATCTTCCTGCCTGACTTACTTTTTCAAACATATTGTTCAGTATAGAAAAAACGACAGTATCCCCTCAAAATATAAATGTGTGTAAATATGGGACATTTTTTATTGTTTCTTACAGTTTAAATGTTTGGTGGTCAGTATTATTTTTGTTTTTATTCGTATTCTCACATTAGAGTCTAATGAAACTTTAAAGGAACACACTGAAGTTTCCACATTTTACCTTACTGGAAAAGGGAAGGCTATTTACATATGTTGTATGCTTATAAATATGCAATACCAAATAATTCCATGCCTCAGATACATTTTCTGAGTTTTTTCCCAAAACAAAATACTGTTTTTTGTAATCACTGGCTGCAGGAAGTAAAAAAAGGATGTATTTGATTAATATCAATACTTTTGGACTCAGAGGCGCTTCTGATGTCTTTGTTAAGTTGCTACAGGAAGCATTTGCTGCTCTTTAATATTTTAAACACAGCTATCATCGTTTGTGGAGCAGAACGGCCGTGATACTGTTAATGTGCAATCAGATCAGTTCTTTAAACACTTAATGAGCCATTTTGAAATTGATTTTACTGGTTTATTGTATGCAAACATACCAGTCCTTATCAGACACTTGCATACAATTAATTTCCGGTCATTTAAGTACGTTTACATGTCACCTTTTCATTTCCCTAATATGTGCATACTGTTGATTTAGTGCATGTAATATAATCCCATTCTAACAGGCACACAAGACTGCACTTCTGTATGTTTGGCTTTTGAAAACAAAGCACTCCTTTTGGCTAAAATAAAATGGATAAATGGTCAAAGTGATGATGAAATAATGTCTGTACCCCAGTCTGTAGAGATTATGATCCTATGATTGTTCCTTTGGTTAGCTGCCAACAGTAAGTGGATCAGACTCCATCCAGAGTGTGGCTATAACCTGGTAAACTCTCCTCATCTGAAGCCAGCCTGGCTGCTGGACAGAGCCCTGTGGCATTTCAGCTGTGCCATAGCAGATGGAAAATACAAAGACAGTGGCCTTCCACCTCTTATTGAGAATGACAAACGCATTAATGTGAGTCTTGAGGGTGTCACAGGTTTTTTATATTCCAAAAATACTTTAAAGTTTGTGGTGACCAATAAATTGGCTTGATGTTTCAGATCCTTAGAGGGCTTCTGTGGACGGAGATTTTCTCCCAATTGAAACTATGGGAGTTTCTACAGGTGAACGTTGAGAAAGCCGTGGAGCAGTTTAGGAAGGTTCTTCAGGCTGGTGAGTGTCTGTTAGCATGTTTTTGGATGCTCTTTCACTTGTATTTTGTAGGGTCTGAGCTAAGTTGGGTGTATTTGCCATCTGCAGGTAACAGACCTGCCGGGCCTGAGCTGGAGGGAAAGCCAAAATTGGAAGTCATCCAGGATTCACAGTACAGACGCCTCAGCAACACTGTAGACATGCAACTGGCACTGGAGATGTTTGGCAGACACAGGTGAGTTCACTTCATGTTCAAGATCTGTTTCATGATTAATGTTTTTTTTTAATAGAGTATTTGTTTTCTGTGACCAAATATCTGTTTAGTTCTTAATTATCTCACATGAAAAGGTCACGGTTAGATAAGTATAATCACAACAGGTGTAGTCACAATAAAGTAATAATATTCAGATGGTCATATACTATCAACATGGCAGACCCTTCATAAAATGATATGTATTTGTCAAAGTACAATAGTTCAAAGTATTTTTTACAAAAATGTAAACTGTTTTGTAAGTCTATATTGTTACTGAATTATTGAAAAAAATTACAATTATTTGATCAAAAATACAGTAATATTTTTTAAAAATTACAATTTAAAAGAACAATTTTCTGTTATAATATATTTTAAAATGTGATAAAATTTGATTTATTCCTATAATGGTAAAGCAGCCATTACTCCAGTTTTCATTGTCAAATAATCGTACAGAAACATTTGACCAAAGTTTGGAATGTTATATTATATTATATTTTTTATTTTATATTACTTTTATTTCCTTAATTAGCTTTCATCCATTTCTACATTACATCTAGATTTTATGTCTGTTTTTCTTTTTATTATGCCAGTGTGCAGCACTTTGTAAACAAATAAACTTTCCGCTTATGTGCTTATCAAAACAACAGTAATGGTCCCAAATCCATCCAAGAGTCCTGTGATTGGTTTAAGAAGAGTCTAGAGGAACTAAATGTGGAATGCTATAAGGAAATGCATAGTCATCATGAGAAGGTTGGTTTCTGTGTGCATGATTCACACGTGATCTGTCTGTTTAGCTTTGATGTCAATCTGATTACTTTATATCATTTCTTTCTTTAAGGCTATAAACTGCATAGTGGGAACGGTTTGTTATGAAAGGCTCGCCGCCCATGGCCCTCAACTTGGACCTGTCACCCGGACAAACCCTTTGGTGTCTAGGTAAATATTATGTAGTCTTACAGAGCAACACTGGCAGCATCTGTCAAGTCTGGTTTGCTTTGCAACATATTCTGGCCAAGAACTGCCCACTTAGACAGGAAGAGATCATCTGACTGGCCAGCCACAGCTTGTTTTGTGTTTACATATTGTAAAAGAGTAAGGAAATCTGAAATCAGCTGACAGGCCATCCAAGATGTAGACAAGTGTGATTACATCACTTGCCCACAATGGATGCTCTGCAGTGAATGGGTGCCGTCAGAATGGAAGTTCAAACTGAGAAAAGCATCACAACAATCCACAAGTAATGACAATTTTACCTTCAAACCGTTACTTCTGTTGCAAAATTATGAGTTGTCTATCCAAAACCGTTCTAAACAAATTTGTTGGTGGGTTATGATGGCAGAGGACAATAGTGGCTGCGTGTTTTTACTGGAGGAATTGTTATTATGGATTATGGAATCATATTTTGATTAGAAGTGACGGTTTAAAGTTAAAATTCCTTAATGTTGGATTTCATTAATATACACAATTTTTCACTTCACAAGATGTTAATTGATGGACTGGAGTCGTGTGGATTATTGTGATGGTTTTATAAGCTGTTTGGACTCTCATTCTGACGGCACCCATTCACTGCAGAGGATCCATTGGTGAGCAAGTGATGTAATACTAAATTTCAAAATCTGTTCTGATGAAGAAACAAACTTATATACATCTTGGATGGCTTGAGTAAATTTCAAGGGGATTTTCATTTTTGAGTGAACTACTTTTAATTACCTCAAACAAAACTTTTTTTTTTCTTCCACAAATAAATCTAAATTACTAATGTTTCCTCAGAAGTGGTCATTGTAGACATCTGGTGTTTTGTAAACTTGGCATTTTATTGTAAATACGTTGATGAGAATGGCAGATTTACAGCTTGGCCTTGTTTTAATGATTCAGATATTTTACCTTCCCATTTGAGGACATGACCATGGAGCAAGAAAACCAGCTGATGCAGAATCCAAGTGATGCTTGTCATCTGCTCGCCCATAACGGATGGGTCATGGGAGATGACCCGCTCAGAAACTTTGCAGAGTCAGGTGATTCAAAATATGTGTCTGTTTTGGTGATGAAAATACCAGCATGCTGGTCCACGCTGGTTGATACTGGTCTAGAAAGTGACTAAGAATGTCTAGCTGGTCTTTTAGGATCTAATGTTTACCTGAGAAGAGAGCTTGTTTGCTGGAGTGACAGCGTGAAACTTCGCTATGGCGACAAACCAGAGGACTGTCCATACTTATGGGCTCACATGAAGAAGTACACAGAGATCACAGCCAAACATTTCTCCGGTGTGCGTCTGGATAACTGCCACTCCACACCCCTTCATGTGGCTGAGGTACATGCTCAGATTTCCAGATTTTATTTTTGATCTGCATGCATATTTCATGATATATTTATACAAATGACGTTGTGTGCTACAGGCAGGAACTCAGAAGGTTCTGCAGTGTCATTGTAAATTCATAAAGCGATCATTTTCATTTTAAAAAGATGTAGTTTCATTCCTTCTGAGGTTGTACTGCAGGTACTGTTGGATGTGACATCTTGTATGTTGTGTCTATAGGCCATGTTAGCTGCAGCCAGAGTGGTCAGGCCCAATCTTTATGTGATAGCCGAACTCTTTACAGGAAGTGAACAGCTTGACAATTTGTTTGTTAATCGGCTGGGAATAACCAGTCTTGTCAGAGGTACTGCAGACTGCTAGAGACACATGTTTGCCCTTGATGCTAAATTTGCTCTTTGTGTTTTTTTTTTCTTCCTCTCTTTTGTTTACTCAAAACATATATTTTTTGGCAATATTAACTCTTTCTCTCCATCATTCAATCTGGCCTGATGCATTTCACGTGCATATGATTATATGTCATAAATAACACATTTCATTACTAATAAACCTGCTTTATGCAATAACGACTGATTATGTAACCTGAGCATGTTCCTATTTTTTTTTCATACACTGCACACCTTCATCTGTCTGTCTTGCTTAAATTGTTTCTGTGCTATCTACCTGTCACCCTATCTATCGTTCTGTCTATCTAACCTTCCTGCTGTGTGCTGGGTGGGCTGCAGTATATGTTGGCTGTTGCTCGTCAGCACAGGCCTGATCTGTATGTGGTGGCTGAGCTCTTCACTGGCAGCGAGGAGCTGGACAATATCTTTATGACTAGGCTTGGCATTACCTCCCTTATCCGAGGTAAGACGCACAGAGATTGAGAAATGCAGTTGCAGTGACACACAGAATTAAGAAACATGATGTGTGAAATGCAAATACAGCAAGTGTCGGCATGCTGTTGATTATGACACTAAAGTATTCTGACTCATTCCTCAAAATGAGCTAAAACACCACAGCTGCTGTTAGTAGAATCTGAGTTGTGTTTGACAGAGAATATTCTTAAATTTGAGATGTTAGATATGGATGGATTTTTCATCTACTGGCACTTTATGCCACATAAAAATTGCATTTATTTTTGCTTATTTTTTTTCTTTTTACCTAATATGTTTACATTGTATTGTTTGACCCTTAACCCAGGAATAGACATATATCATTAAAATAAAGTTTTTAAAGCTATGATAATCTCAGCAAAATGTAAACAAATACCATTTCAAAATATTTTATATCATTATTTAAACAAATATTGGTGTCCAAAGTTGATATCCAATTAAAGTTTTTTTTTTTTTTTTTTTTTTTTTAAATTGGTGTACGTTTTATTGTGCATCATTTCCAATAAATCTGTAATTTTTTTTCAAATTATTCTAAAAGTGTGAAAATATTATTTGGATAATGATGAGCAACCAAGCTGTGGTGCTAATGTTTATGACTTTCAGAGAAAAATGACATAATTCTCCTGTGATGTATGTACAGTACATATATAGTTAGTACACAAATTAAATATGATAGTGAGAGTATGGAAAGTGCTATAGTTAAAAAACAACAACAACAACACCTAATTGTACTACAACATCAACCCTGTCATAAACCTTGGCCTTTTTATGAGTAGAAATGTTTTGTCTTCATCAGAGGCCATGAGTGCTGGGGACAGTCATGAGGAAGGTCGACTGGTATATCGTTTCGGAGGGGAGCCTGTAGGTTCCTTTGTACAACCAAACCTCAGGCCTTTAGTGCCGTTAATCGCTCACGCCATGTTTTTGGATGTTACTCATGACAACGAATGTCCTATTCAGGTCAGTAACAGTAATTTATAGTAAAAAGCCCACACATGCTACAGTATTTTAGACTAAACATCGTGTAAAGTGTTTGTATTTTGTGTTTTATATGTTGAGGTAATTACTACTGGTTTTACTGTGTATTTTATACTATGTTATATAAATTGTTTTAATTAAAAAAAGCTGTTTTTCTTGTAGGTTCGTTCGGTGTTTGATGCTTTACCCAGCACTGCTATCGTCTCTATGGCGTGCTGTGCCTCAGGCAGCACTAGAGGATATGATGAACTCGTACCTCACCAGGTAAAAATGTCTGAAACCTAAGGCGTTGCTGTCCAGTCGGTCAATGATTAAACAGACAGCATTTTAGTGTGAAGGCACCTTCTAAGAAAACTGGTTGCAAGGCTTCCAAGTCACCATGACGTAGTATCTGTTGTTTCAAAACAAATTCAAGGAACCTTAAGATGAAAAAAATATATATTTAATGAGTGCAGTATTTGTCATAAGTCATAACCATACATCTTAATAGACAGGATGTTACACAGACTTTGGATTTGGACAAACGTTGGTCTTGTTGACGTTCTACTTCCTTTGAAGGGAGCATTTTCCTGCTTTTTGATCATACACTACCATAAAACAATTTAGGGTCAGAGAGATTTTTTTTTAAAATAAATGAATACTTTTATTCAGCAATGATGCCTTAAATTAATCAAAAGACATGTTAGTCTTGTGTGTATGTGTGTGTGTGTGTGTGTATATATATATATATATATATAAATCAAAATTATATTTCACCTTTTTACTGTATTTTTGATCAAATAATTGCAGCCTTGGTGAGCATAATGATAATGATAAAGACTTCTTAAGAGACTTCATTTAAAAATCTGACCGACCTCAAACTTTTGAATGGTAGTCAATGTTTTCAAGATTTTGTTTTGTTCCATGAATATCATATTTCATTTACCCTCCATGATTTTTATGTAACAAGACAGATTTTTTTTACGTCATTCCAAATTATGTAACAAGAATCCTTTGTTCTGTCAGACTCAGCACCTTGATTATAAAACTCCCTCTACAAATAATTTCTGTTCTTCTGTTCTGAGTCTTTTGTATCTGGGTCGGTATTCATACATAAACAAAAGCCGTTCTGTTATTATTTTTTTTCCTTCTTTTCAGGTCAAAATGTTTCCCAGGGGGTTCTAATATACCTGGATAAAGCTATGGGTTAGCATTCCCATTTAACTTAATGGGATTAACTCCACTGTAAATGCAACACTCCAAATGCACAACATGCTGCCATCTTTGCTTCACAGACAGTTTTTGAAATTATTTTTGAGCCAGTCATCTGAGCCATAAATGTTTTGCGACTGATCACTTTATACTAGGATGCAAACAGGCAAATGTGTTGCAAATGTGTATACAGAAATGCTTTTTGCCCACGTAATGGTGTTGGTACATTGTTTGCAAGCACAAGCTGACTACTAAAGCTAACCAACTGTGCTTTCCTCCCCCTCAGATTTCAGTAGTAAAGGAAGAGCGTCTATACCCCAAGTGGAATCCTGATGCACTGCCTTCTTCTGTTGGAGAGGTGAACCTCCAGACTGGTATAATGGCAGGAAAACTTGCCCTCAACAAACTCCACCGAGAGCTGGCAGAGAAGGGCTTCACCCAGGTCAGAATCATGTTAACTCATAACTGATAAAAAAAAATGTGTTATGAGTCACTGCCAACAGCAGAAGGAGACTTTGATACTCATAATCAAGTTCCTTATTAACTACTGATTAAACAGTTGTATTCCCTTGGATTAAATTTAGATTAAAGAAATGTTTCAGGTTCAAACTTCATCAGACAGCATCTGTGACACACAGTTATGAATAGTTTCAACTTGTCACTCATATCAGATGAACTTAGAATGCAAAGTCTTTTTAAAATAAGAAATGTGAAACAGGTTTATTTAAAGCACTTACAGTGGCCTAAAAAGTATTTTAACTTTTAAGAGACCATTTTATTTTAAAAAGTATCTTTTTGTATCTCTTTATTATATCTCTAATTAATCTCTAAAAATTTTACTTTCTTTCATTCTCTTTTTTGTTTTTAAGATAATACACCTTTTGTGTATAAACCCTATGTTTAATAATTTTAACTAAAAATATATGAATAAATAAATGAAAGAAAATGTATATGAATGCATGAATTATGCAGTAGATATTGTTTGCATCTGCAAACAAATTTCTCAAATTTCACACCTTTTCTTAGGACAAACTTCACTGTTATGAAATCTTTTAGCATTTCTACTAACATTGACAACAATAAAGTATTCAGATATTTTTAATTCATTCTGAACAGCATATCTAGTGTTTAACTTTTTGATAATTATTTTTTCCTTTAAATGTGTACTATATATTTTTTTAATAAATACCACTGAGTATTACTATCTAATTCAAAGACATTCACACATCTTCAACTTGATCTTCATCTTTATCCAAATACTTTTTTAAACCTCTGTAAAAGATCTCTTTCTGTATTCAAATATGTGTTATTAAGTATTTACTTGGGTGGTAGGACCCATTGTAAGGTTTAAACCTGTAACCTACTCCTCTCACCATTTGACTACGCCACCATGTCTGTGTCTAATATGTGTTGATCATGCATGTCAAAGGTTTACGTAGATCAGCTGGATGAAGACACTGTGGCTGTGACCAGGCATTGTCCCAGCACACATCAGTCTGTTGTGACTGTGTCTCGTACGGCCTTTAAAAACCCCGAAACACACCAATACAGAGAGCATCTGGCCCCCATGTACATCCCAGGTACAAATGTGAACACTTTTAGCATTGAATGCACCTTGCTTTCCAGTTATGTTGCTGTTAATCAAACTCCTCTGTTTTATTTTATATGTTGCGCATGATGTAGTTTGACATTTCATTTTCTCTTCAAATATCACTTAAGTATGACTTCTTATGAATCAGTGACACTTGCAAGACATGTTTTTTTCTTATTTGCCATCTCATTTCGCAGGTAAAATCGAGGAGGTGATTTTAGAAGCCCGTACAGTGGAGAGAAACACTGAGTCATATGTGAAAGATGAGAGGTTTATTAACGGCATGCCGAACTACACGGTTGAGATCCGCGAACACATCCAGGTAACATGACACTAGTGTTGGTAGCAGCTGCGCTGTGACATGAAGGGGAGGGCTGCCGGGATCACATTTATATCTGTATGGCTATCAGAGAAAAGACTAACAGACAGAGAACCTGTTCTGTGGGTATTTTGGGTATTTGTTGGCAGGCTCTTTGTTTTGGTATGCTCTTTTTTTTTTTAGTTATAGTTTATAGTTTTTTTATATATCCCTTTTGTAGTTTCTTGACTACTGTACTTGTGCGCAAAGCATGTCCCTTCTGATGTAGGCCTGAATGCATATGTTTATTTTCAGTTAAAGGACAGTGAAATCGTAAAACAGGGAGATGCCACCGCAAAGGGTCGCAGTGAGTTTGTTGAAGAGATTTTGTTTGAAAAGCTCACACCTGGTAGTGTAATTGCATTCAGGTAAAGAAACACACCAAATGAAATGAATCCTATTTAATATATTTGTGTTTCAATTTTTATTTTTTTTAAAGTTGACATATGGGTGAGTAAATAATTGTAAAAAATTATAATAATATAAAAATAAATTACATACACACACATATATGTATATATATATATATATATATATATATATACAGTCATGGCCAAAAATATTGGCACCCTTGCAATTCTGTCAGAAAATACAACACTTCTCTCAGAAAATTGTTCCAATTGCAAATGTTTTGGTATTCATGTGCTTATTGTTTTTGTTTGCACTGCAACAACACAAAAAACAGAGAACAAAAGTTAAACTTGTTAAAATTTCACACAGAACTCAAAAATGGACTGGACAAAATTATTGGCACCTTGTCAAAATTGTAAGAAATAAAATTGCTTTTCAAGAATGTGATGCTCCTGTAATTTGTATTTAGACACACCTGTGGCAAGTAACAGGTGTGGGCAATGTAGTAATCACACTTGCAACCAGTTAAACTGGGGAAAAGTTGACTCAATCTTTGTGTTGTGTGTCACACTGAGCATGGAGAAAAGAAAGAAGTGTTAAGAGTTGTCTATGGATTTGAGAGAAAAAATTGTGGAAAAACATGGACAATCTCAAGGCTACATGTCCATCTCCAGAGATCTTAATGTTCCTGTGTCCACTGTGCGCAATATCATCAAGAGGTTTATAGCCCATGGCACTGTAGCTAACCTCCCTGGACGTGGATGGAAGAGCAAAATTAATGAAAAATAACAATGAAGGATTGTTCGAATGGTGGATAAAGAACCCCGATTAATTTCCAAACAAATCCAAACTGATCTGCAGACACAGGGTACAACAGTGTAAGCTCGCACTATTGGTCGCCATCTGAATGAAAAGGGACGCTATGGTAGGAGACCCAGGAGGACACCACTGCTGACACAAAGGCATAAAAAAGCAAGACTGGAGTTTGCCAAAACTTATGTGACAAAACCACAAACCTTCTGGGAGAACATACTATGAGACAATAGTAGAGCTTTTTGGTAAAGGACATCATGGCACTGTTTACAGAAAAAGAAATTAGGCCTTCAAAGAAAAGAACACAGTCCCTACAGTCAAACATGGTGGAGGTTCAAAGATGTTTTGGGGTTGCTTTGCTGCTTCTGGCACTGGATGCCTTGACTGTGTGAACGGTATCATAAAATCTGATGATTACCAAAGAATTTTGGTGTGCGACATAGTGGCCACTGGCCAGTGTCAGAAAGCTATATCTCCACCAGAGGTCATGGGTCTTCCAGCAGGACAATGACCCGAAACACACTTCAAAAAGCACTCAGAAATGGTTACAAACAAAGCACTGGAGAGTTCTGAAATGGCCAGCAATGAGTCCAGATCTGAATCGCACAGAACACGTGTGGAGAGATCTCAAAACAGCAGTTGTGAGAAGGCATCCTTCAAATCTGAATGACCTGGAACAGTTTGCAAAAGAAGAGTGGTCCAAAATTCCAGTAGAGAGGTGTAAGAAACTCATTCATGGTTACAGGAAGCGATTGATTTCAAATATATTTTCCAGAGGGGGTGCTACCAAATATTAAGTTAAGGGTGCCAATAATTTTGTCCAGTGCATTTTTTGGGTTCTGTATGGAATTATATCAGATTTGACTTTTCTTCTCTGTTTTTTTTTTGTGTTGTTCCAATGCACAAAAAAACCCAGTACCAAAACATTTGTAACTGCAACAATTTTCTGAGAGAAGGGTTGCATTTTCTGACAGAATTGCAAGGGTGCTGATATTTTTGTCAATAACAGCATTTGTTTGTTTAAAACCACATGAACACAAATGAATAATTGCATTTTTTTGGGTGAACTCTTCCTTTAAATGCACATTAATTCATTCATTTAAAAATGCAATCGATCTCACAGGCTGAGTCTCGATCCAAACTCTCAGAAAATGGTCGGCTACCTGCGAACTCAACTCTCACAATTTAACCGGCTGTATAAATCTGGGAGTCTGACTGACAGCAATGTTCCTGGCATCCTGAAAATAGCTTTAGACTTGTGAGTAATTTTTACCTTAATCATTTTCAAATACAATTCCCAGTTATTCATTTGTTTAGAAAGCGAAATATGTGCTGTTTGACAGTTAATTTTAATACGTAATGATATGAGTCAGTTTAATTCAGTTCTCTCACTAAGGCCTGTTGTTTTAAATCATGTGACAGTTTAATGTCCAAACTGACTCTGGCTGAGTTGAACGTGTTGTTATTCTGCTGTGAAGCGGAGGAACAGGAAGATGGTGGTGGCTGCTACAATATACCATCCTGGATGCCGCTGAAGTATGGAGGCCTACAAGGTGCCAAAATACACATGTAACAGGATTGGTTTCGGGTCACTGTAGCTATGTGACTGTATAAACCTCATGCTTTTATTACTAACAGGTTTCGTGTCAGTGTTGTCAGAAATTCGGCCCAAAAATGACCTTGGACATCCGTTCTGTGACAATCTCAGACAAGGTGATTGGATGATCGATTATTTGAGTTCTCGCCTAATGAATAAAGGTGGAGCTCTGCGGGAGGTAAGAAAAGAAATATGTTTTTAGTAATGTTTGGGGGGGAAGTAATGAAGTTTCCCAAGTCTTTTTCAAATCATTCTTATTATCTTAAAAAAATATATATTAAAAAATATATATTTTTTGTTTTGCACTTTGTTGTGGCATACTTCTCATCTAAATATTTTTTTCTTATTTTTCATAGGTTGGAAAGTGGTTCAGCTCTGTATTTACATACCTCAAACATATCCCACGCTACTTAGTGCCTTGTTATTTTGATGCCATTATTGTCGGGGCGTACGTCACGGCTGTAGATGCTGTTTTCAACCAAATGTCCAGGTTAGTTCTCTTTCAAAGTTTAATATGAGAGGAGTATGAGAGTGTATTTAATATTTGTACTGTGTTGGGTATAGTTTGTAAATGTGTGTAATGGGTTACAGCTTTGTTCAAAATGGGTCGACTCTGGTTAAGCAGCTGGCCCTGGGGTCAGTTCAGATGTGTAGGGTGGGTCTTGTCCCTGCCCTGCCGCCTCTCTCTCCCGAACTGGAGGATGTCCCAGTCAGACTCAACAGTGTGACCAAACAAGAGGAGCAGTGTTGCGTTTCTCTTGCTGCAGGTTTGGATTCATGAACAGTTCCATCTACTGTAAATCATTTGATTGACAGGATTTTTATAATTATTTAATGCTCTAAATTACAGAAAAAGAACCACTTGGTTGATACCAGGCAGGGCCCCAGGTGCATATTGTCTAAAAGTGTTGCCATGCCTATAAAATTATGCATATACTACCATATTGACATGCTTAATGAGGCTTCAAGGGATACTTCACCCAAAAATGAAAATTCTGTCGTTAGTTACTCACCCTTTTGTCGTTCCAAACCTGTAAGACCTTCGTTCATCTTCAGAACACAAATTAAGATATTTTTGATGAAACCCGAGAGCTTTCTGACCCTGCATAGACAGCAATGCAACTACCACGTTGAAGGCCCAGAAAGGTAGAAAGGACATTATTAAAATAGTTCATGTGACATCTGTGGTTCAACCTTAATTTTATGAAGCCACAAGAATACTTTTTTTGTGGTCAAAGAAAACAAAAATAACAACTTTATTCAACAATTCAAACGATGTATTTATTACCTGGCCCTTGAATGTGGTAGTTGCGTTGCTGTTTATGCAGGGTCAGAAAGCTCTCGAGTTTTATCAAAAATATCTTAATTTGTGTTCCGAAGATGAACGATGGTCTTATGGGTTTAGTATGATATGTGGGCGAATAAAGACAGAATTTTCAATTTTGGATGAACTATCCCTTTAAGTTCTATGATGCAAACTTTTTAATGTGGGATTTGTTTTATAAAAAAATGTTTTCACTCATGCAGGTCTGCCACATTTTTCCACTGGAATCTTCCGCTGTTGGGGGCGAGACACTTTCATAGCACTGCGTGGCCTCATGCTTTTGACGGGGAGGTACCTAGAGGCCAGGTGAGCATCTAATTTTAGAATGCAAACCAATAACTCTGAGATCATCCTCTAATCTGATGTTGTTTCTGACAGAAATATCATCTTGGCCTTTGCTGGCACGATGCGCCATGGTCTGATCCCTAATCTGCTAGGTCAGGGTGTCGCAGCACGTTATAACTGCCGTGATGCAGTATGGTGGTGGCTTCAGTGTATCCAGGACTACTGTAATATTGTGCCCAACGGCACAGACATTCTTATGTGTCCTGTGTCACGTATGTATCCCACTGATGATTCTGAGGCACAGCCCCTGGGGACAGTGGTAAGAAGAATGGAAACAATCTCTGACTGCTTATGATACTTGATACAGTTCAATGCCACTGGAATAAAAACATTCAAGTTTTATGATTTTGCTTATTACATTAACAATGGTTAGCATCTTTCATTTTGAGACATTTTGCTCATATACTAAATGTAATATCACACGGTTCATAATAGGTGCAGACTTAGATCTGTAGATATTGTTTTCTGATTGTTTTTATTCTATTTAACACAAAAGGAGATTTTTTTTGTGCATGCAATTACAATGAATTGGCACTGGAGCTTTCAAACTTCAAAAAGGACACAAAAGCACCATAGAAATACTATGAAAGTGGCTAATTAATTGCCAAAATAATGTCTAGGGCCAGATTTGAAGTGAATAACATTAAATTCATCACACTACGCTATTATTGTTACGGGATGTGGTTATAGAAATTATCGATGATACGAATGAAGGAAGATTAACTAAATTAGAACAGGAAATACCAAATAAGGGAAAAACGGAACTAAACAGAAACAGACACGTGACAGATATATGATTTATGTGGACCACCATGCTGTTTTTGTGGAGCTTTTTGTAATTTTGGAGCTTAACAGTCTTAGTCCTCATATTAAAAAATGCTTTATTGAAATGAATGGCCAGAATATTCCAGAATGTCAATTTTAAAAAAAATTTTTTATTTGATTTGATTTTGTTTTATTTGATTTTATTAATGTCTGTAAATGTTTTGTATAATTAAACAACCTTTTTACAATTGTTTTAAAAAAATTAAGGTTGTGACATTATATGTTGAGTGTATATGTCACTTTTAAAATGCAAATCTGTACATATTTAATAAGATTATAAAGGCACAATGCACAAACTATTGTTTTTATGTTTATTTTTTAATGTGGCATGGGTTCATCTGTTAATATTTTTGTTCATGAATTGTATCAGATTCACGACCAGCCGTTATATGTGGTCATTCAAGAGGCTATGCAGCGTCATATGCAGGGAATAGAGTTCAGAGAGAGAAACGCAGGTCCACAGATCGACAACAACATGCGAGATGAAGGTGAGTCATTTTCTAAGACATGTTTTTTCATGTCTGTCTCAAACCATACCTTGCTTTTCCTATTGTTCTGTCCCTTAGGCTTTAATGTGGAGGCCAAAGTAAATCCAGAGACAGGATTTGTTTACGGTGGAAATCGCTTCAACTGTGGGTCGTGGATGGATAAAATGGGAGAGAGCGAAAAAGCCCATAATAGAGGTGTTCCAGCCACACCCAGGTACTATAACTACCCGCTAACATACCTGTCATGCTAAACCCATATAATAATGCTCCACTGTATTTAGCACAAAAGAACACTTACAATGTGAAACACTGAGATTGAGTAGCTTTGAGCCTGGATAAACCAGTCCTCGATATGTCAAGTGGATGATGGTGTTGTGTTTATGTGCAGGGACGGCTCTGCGGTGGAGATTGTGGGTCTCTGTAAGTCAGCGGTGCGCTGGCTGATGACGATGAATGAGAATGGAAATTTCCCATACTCCTCTGTCACAATACACAGAGATGGTACATCCTCTTTAACACATTCTCATTCTCAATGAAACTGTCAATGTTTACTTATTTTTGTTTGTTTGTGCCAGTAATTAAATATTGTATTTTATTACAAAGTGATTTTTACAAATATTTACTATTAATATTTGTTTTTATTTTATTTTAGATTAGTTTTACAAAAAAAAAGGTGCCAGTATTTTTTTTCTTACAAGATAAAGTGGCAATAATAAAATATTTAGTTTTAATTCATTTTATTACAAAATAAGGTGCCAGTAATTAAATATTTTGTTTTATTTTATTTGATCTTATTTTGCTTTATTTTATCTTGTTTTATTTTTTTTGTTTTATCTTATTTTTTTTAGTATTTATTTATTTTAAATAAGGTACCACATTTATTTTACTTCATTTACATTCCATCAGAAAAGGTTAACTACTACCAAAGCAACCTTTTAGTGGTGTGCCGTGTGCGTACGATTGTTGCAACAGTGACTCACTTTTGAATCTAAACATTCATGTCCTGTTGAAAAGACACACCATCAGTAGTATCATAATTCACTGTTATGATACAGTATATTCAGCTGACAGCATGCTAATCAATTTTTGTATATTTTAAAGATTCATCATGACCATTACAGTGTCATTTTATCCAGGAACAGAACAGTCGGTGTCCTATAAAGAGTGGAATCAATTGATCCAGGAGAATTTTGAAAGGTTTTTCTACGTGTCAGATGACCCTTCAGACCCAAATGAACAACATCCTGACCTGGTCCACAAGAAATGCATTTACAAAGACAGTTACGGGGGCTCTAGCCCCTGGTGTGACTACCAACTCAGACCTAACTTCACCATCGCTATGGTGGTGGTGAGTCCAAGTGCTTATAAGAGATTCTTTCCAAGAATTTTTGAGGATGTTCTGTTATACAGTCCTTTGTTTCACTAGGCACCAGAGTTGTTTACAGTGCAAAGAGCATGGAAGGCTTTAGAAATAGTAGAGAAGAAGCTGCTCGGTCCTCTGGGAATGAAAACACTGGATCCAGAGTGAGTAGAAAACAACACCTGCTGTCTGTCTGTTGGTTAAGCAGCTACTTGTGTTAAAGTGCACTCTTTTTTGCTGGCTGACTGGACATGGTTTGATAAGTGGTTTAGTCTAGAACATTTGTGCATTGGTGAAGTCATTTGTATGTAGAAACCTTTGTTGGTGTGTCTGTATTTGTTTAACAGTGATCTGGTGTACTGCGGTGTTTATGACAACGCTCTGGATAATGACAACTACAATTGTGCAAAAGGATTCAACTATCACCAAGGACCTGTATGTTTTCATACATTACATTTAAAGGAATAGTTTGTCCAAAAGTAAAATTTTGTCATTGTTTCCTCAACCTCAAGTTCTTCCAAACTGGTTTAAATTTCTTTCTTCTACTGAATGCAAAAGAATGTACAGTATTTTGGTTTCTGTTCTCTCATTGGCTTCCATAGTACTTTTTTCCATACTATGGAAGTCAATGGGGACCAACAACTATTCGTTACTTACATTCTTCAAAACGTCATCTTTTATGTTCAACAGAAGAAACTCATACAGGTTTGGAACAAGTAAAGGATGACAATTTTCATTTTTGGGTGAACTATCCCTTTAACAACTATCTCTCTCTCTCTCTCTCTCTCTCTCTCTCTCTCTCTCTCTCTCTCTCTCTCTCTCTCTCTCTCTCTCTCTCTCTCTCTCTCTCTCTCTCTCTCTCTCTCTCTCTCTCTCTCTCTCTCTCTCTCTCTCTCTCTCTCTCTCTCTCTCTCTCTCTCTCTCTCTCTCTCTCTCTCTCTCTCTCTCTCTCTCTCTCTCTCTCTCTCTCTCTCTCTCTCTCTCTCTCTCTCTCTCTCTCTCTCTATATATATATATATATATATATATATATATATATATATATATATATATAATATATTTGTTTTTTTTAACTATGCATATTCCATCATTCATTTACAGGAATGGCTGTGGCCTGTTGGATACTTCTTACGAGCCAAGCTTTATTTTGCTAAGAAAATGGGCCAGGAGAAGTACAACGAAAGCGTGTACCTGGTCAAGAATGTTCTGTCTAGACTTTATACCCATTTAGAAAGGTATTACAGAGCTCACACCAATACAATAATACAGTTTCATTTCTTTCAAAACGGTGGAATGATTTGAAACTACAGGAGATTGAGTAGGAGTCATTTGCACAGTAAATAATATTTCATATCTATATGTTTTCTTTGATCTAGATCACCTTGGAAAGGTTTACCTGAGCTGACCAATGAAAACGGACAGTACTGCCCATTCAGTTGTGAAACACAGGCTTGGTCCATCGCCACTGTTCTGGAGGCCCTATATGATTTATGATTATGTCAAGGACAAGCTCTCATATATTTCTTGCCAACTTCCTGAGAAGTTCAGAGGACATAGTTTTATATTCACAACCCTGTGCAGACACAAATATGTGCTGCTACTCTCTGACATGTTTGGTAGAAACGGAAACATATTATCTTTTGATTGTGCCAACTCACTTCTAGAGAGGTTTTTCTGTCATGTTTACACTCTTGTTAGTTACTACCAGCATATTTAGATTTGGTTTGTTGGTTAAAAAACAGATTTATGCAAATTTGTGATTTATGAAAGTACATATGAAAAAAAAGAATAGATTCCTTACCTTTAAATACAACTGGTCTTTTGTTTCATTCTCTAAATTCATATTACAAAATCTTAGAGCTGTTACAAACAGATCTTAATTTAGATTCACAATATGGGCAGTCTTTCTTTTTTGCCAAGTCATGGTTGCTTCATTGTCTGCCCGTGGGCAACAAAAACTCATTGTTCTGCCTTCATGAACCTACGTACTTCACACAACAAACTGCTGCATGTAAAATGACGTACGTAGTTTAGTCTCACTCGTGACTTACAGAGATGCCCTGCATTATTTTTTATCTCAATCTTGATCTAAGAGTGACAGCTTAATAAAACAACCCATGTAGCGTACAAAATACATATGTTCAGTGTGATTAACCCACTATGGTACAGTGTTGCCATATAATGCCAGCATGGTTGGAATTGAAAACACAGATGAGATTTAAATTCTCTGGGTTGCCCCTACAAGGAATGTTGAATTACAAATTCAAAGTTTTCTGTACATTTCTTCTGTAGCCTATCATTTCTTTTTCTCTGCATCTTTGCTAATTAGATGTTGTCCACAGATCAATTTTGTCTAACATACAGTTACAGAAAATGTAGATTATATACAGTATATTATTTACACCACATTGGAAAAAGCAGTTATGCAATTTCTCATGGGAATTTTTTATTGATAAAATTAATATCAGGTATTTTAATTAAATTGATGCTATGTTTTATGGAAAAGCCAAAGGAGGAGTGCCAACATCGCAGCTGAGTACTTCTTTATTAAATAATAACAATCCATTCAATTTGTTTTTTAAGCCAATAAATGTATTAATATGCATTAGAAAAATGAATTCAATTAAAGCAGAATTTGATCATTTTACATTGTGAAGAATTTTTTTTTTTAACTAATTTTCTGTCGAAAATATGGGGAATATATGGATACAATTGAGTTGTTTTTAACTGGGCATATACAGGCCTGCTTTGTTTTCATTAAAATAGTCTGAAAGCAAGCCTCTGTTATTTATTGTTTCAGCAGGAAAAAAGAAAAACAGAAATGATCTAGCTTACCTGTTAATATTCGCCTCACGGGATCTCAGGATCGCCCACGGTTTACCTGTTCAGGTAAACCCCGCCCACAATGACAATACGCTATTTACAGTGAAGCAGTGACAGGATTATTGAGCGCACAAATAGTTGCAGCCAAAACAGTAGCAGGAGCATCCACCGAATTTTCCTGAGAAAGGTTGTTTTTAACAAGATTTTATTTCTTCTCTCGCTGTTCATTGATATACTGATGCGGTTGATGGTTTTATTATTTACAGTGAGTGTGTGAATCTCCACAGATGTTTCTGTATGTTCTCCTGTGCTGTGTTGGGGTCGTGCATTGTTACGGTGACGGACGTGTCGGTGTTGTTTGTGGATCTATGAAGCCTAGTCACGGGTCTAACATCGCTCAGTCCAGCTCTGCTCCGTTCACCGTCACTGCTGACAAGACCACCTTTAAAGAGGGAGATCAAATCACAGGTGAGGCTGTTCTACTGCAGCTACTTTGCTTTGGAAACAGCTTTTTTTTTCTTTTCTTTTTTTTTTTTTTTTTTTAACAGAAGCCCGTTTCCGCCACTGAATTAAAAAAAAAGAAAAAAAAGGTTATTTCGACTTTTTATCTCACAATTCTGACTTTTTTTCCCTTTGAATTGAGAATTAATTGCGGGTTAAAGTCCAGTTTTGAGGGGAAAAAAGACTGATATGTTCTCAAAATTGCGAGTTTATATCTCACAATTCGGACAAGTTAGTTTTACCTCATGAAGTTGCAGTTCTAGTAGACATAACTTGAGTAGGTCTGTGTTGTAAACTTGGTAGTTTGTTGCTACTAAAGTATAAAATATTAGAATTATTAGGCAGCTTACTATAATAAATTGTACAGTATACGTTTAGCCTGGTTTTAAAGCTAAATTTCTGCATTAGTTACTGCATAAATAAACAGAATGCAGTTTTTATTTTTTATTTTTTTTCTTCCAGATGAACGGTTAGTTATACAATCACGGTCAGCTATCACTACAAAAAATATCTGACCACTGAATTCCCTGATTGACTAATCAGAATTAAGTGTTTAAAAGACAACCAGTCTAAATAAAATAATAATAATAAATTAAAAAAAAAAAAAATGGACACAGTTTAAAATAAGATTTCGTTTTGTTAACTTTAAATATTGGCCAAAACCTAAAACCAAAATGTATTCTAGTCTTAGGACAACTTTGAATTTTTTGATCCACTTCAAATGTTGACTACTGTATATTACTAATATTGCTACTCAAGGTCAGCTACTGCATTAATGTTAACAAATCAGACCTTAATATAAATTACCATTAAAATTATTTTAATGTTATTGTGCAGTATAATATGTTTACTAACTTTTAGAAATTAGCTAGTTGTTATTATGTTATAAATGCTTATACTGTAGCATATTTAAAAAGTACTGCATTTATGGTATATACTATACTGTGCTACACAACACTATACTATATGAATTTATAATTTATAATAAGATTATGTTGAGTCACTATTGACAGAAATTGGTGAAATGTTATTTACAGCTGCTCATCATATGACATCAGTTTATGTAAGTTAGATCAGGGTCTGTCTTAATGTAAGGATGTTCCACTGAACTGTTTCTTCTTTCACAGTATCACTAAACAGCCAATCAGCAAATCAATTTGAAGGGTTTATGTTACAAGCACGTCAAACCGGATCATCTACTCCCATCGGCACTTTTAATGTGACGGACAGTAATGCGCAGCTCCTCTCCTGCGATGGAGCAGCTGTGAGTTTATCTACATTATTTACATAGTATTTGGTGGAGAAGAAACACAGACAATTATATATTATATACAAGTAAACTGGTACTCTTAAGGCTACTTATAAAATTGTATATATATATATATATATATACAGTGGGGGAAAAAATGATTTGATCCCCTGCTGATTTTGTACGTTTGTCCACTGACAAAGAAATGATCAGTCTATAATTTTAATGGCAGGTTTATTTGAACAGTGAGAGACAACAACAACAACAACAACAACAACAAAATAAAAATCCAGAAAAATCCCCTATCAATCAGCAAGATTTCTGGCTCCCAGGTGCCTTTTATACAAGTAAGGAGCTGAGATTAGGAGCACTCTCTTAAAGGGAAATGCGTTTTTCTGGAATTTTTTTTTTCTTTTTGTTATTCTGTCTCTCACTGTTAAAATAAACCTACCATTAAAATTATAGACTGATCATTTCTTTGTCAGTGGGAAAACGTACAAAATCAGCAGGGGATCACCCCCCCCCCCCCCACTGTATTCTTTCATATTCATTTTACTAATAAGCTAGTTTGTTATTGAAATGTTGTTAAAATATCATTGGCCAAATATCAGAAATTGCCCAATTTTTATTTTATTGTTGTTATTATTATTATTTATATTTTTATATTATTCAGAGTAGAGCAGTCTCTCACACATCAGACGGTAAAAAAAGTTTGATTCAAGCTAAATGGACAGCCCCTACATCTGGACAGCTCGGCAATATAGAATTCAGGTATCATTTTTAATGTCTTTAAGTTTATCATTTGTATGATTCTTATTTTTCATTTTTGTTTGTATTTCTTGTTGTAATTTGTAATGGAACATTTGGGGTTGTTTCAGAGCAACATTTGTAAAAGATTTTACTACCTTTTGGGTTGGTGTCAAGAGCTCTACTGTGGCATATACAGGAACTCCTGCAACTGCAGCTCCAACTGTGGCATATACAGAAACTCCTGCAACTGCAGCTCCAACTGTGGCATATACAGAAACTCCTGCAACTGCAGCTCCAACTGTGGCATATACAGAAACTCCTGCAACTGCAGCTCCAACTGTAAGTCTAGCTTTTATTTTAAACGAGCATGAAAACGAAGAAAATGAATTATCTATCGATTTGTGCTGTATGTTGTTTTCTATTCAGCAGAAATTGCTCTGTTCAATTTAGGTTCCATCAAATCCTGATTGTGGGAAAACCAAAGTCTGCTTCAGTCATCCCAGCAGCTGTGACCCAACTGCCAACACACCCTGCTACTTCATAGCAGTTCAGACCTCATCTAACCAATCAGAAATGAGGATTGAAATGTTTGGGCAAGCTGTTGGATACGTTGCTATTGGGTTTTCAGATGACCAGGAAATGGTGAGATTTCCGCAGGCCTTTTCTTCTTTATTTGTCTGAAAATTTTGAATACACAAGCCTATGTAAAATGGGGGATGTGTAGAGCTTTGAGACTGATGGTGTTCCACAGACTAGCAGTTATGTGCCAATACACTGTAAACATCCAAGTGGGTGTCGGACATATTGCATTTTTTTCTGAAACATGAGATCTACATCTCATGGTGTCGGACATATTGCATTTTTTTCTGAAACATGAGATCTACATGCGAGGAACAGTGAGACAGTATTATGTTCATATGGTTTTAAAAGTTTTAGTTTTTTTGTATTTTCAGGGCAATGACGACATCTACATCTGTGGTAAGGACATCAGCGGGAACCTCCAAGTGCAACATGCTATTTCCACAGGAAAAACAGCTCCAACTATTCTCTCACTGGTATATTCCTCTATTATGTCACTTTTTTATGTATATATAGCACTTTTAACAATACAGATTGTGTCAAAGCACTTAACAGTATCAAATTGGAGGATAGAGTGTCAGTAATGTATAATAATAAGATTAAACACAAGATTATGCCACCATTTCTGTTTTGTGATAAAATATCGTCACTCACACATATAATACATTTTTACAGGGGAATGTGACTGATATCAGGACAATGCTGATGAATGGAAATACTATCAATTGTTCTTTTACATCCCATAATGCCATTAGCACGGGAAGTAGAGCAGCGTCTACTAGCGAGTACTACCTCATGATTGCTGCCGGACCCTCCAGCAGTCAAGGTCTGTGCTTCTATGTTATATAAAAAAAATGTCAAATGTAATGTAGTGTTATTTTAGTAAGATTTTCTATTGATAATATATTATATATATATATATATATATATATATATAGTTATAATAGTAACAATAATTTTTCACATTTCCGAGTTTCTCAAGAGCAGAAGTCGTCATAGCCGGGTACACTTCTATAGCGGTGAACTGGAGTCTACCACAAATATATTTTTTGCATTCCTATTTTCTCAAGTAGCAAAAGAAAAACTCCACGATAATTTTTTCATGACTTTCACAAAAAAAAAAGAAAAAATACAGAATGACAGCAGTCAGGATACAGAACAATATCAAATTTACCATCACTCCCATAAACACTGTATTAGAAACACCCTCGCTTTAGCCTTAATTAGTTGTTTTTTTGTGTGTGTGTAATTTGATGCAAATGTAATTTAATACAAAATATAGTGTTATAAATGTACATACATTTTTTTAAAAAAGAATGAAAATATAAAAAACTTTGGAGGATTAAAGATGCTTATGATCATTGAAAGGTGTCATCACAATCTTGTGAAAAGGGTCCATAAATTATACAATTAGAATAGTAATATATATATATATATATATGTATATATAGTATAATTATTGCTATTATAGAATTTATTATTAATTTAAACTTAATAATAAACTTAAAAATTAACTAATTTTATTTTTATAATCACTAATATTATTATTTTAAATATTTATAGCTGGCTTTATTTCATATATTATCATAATTTTCATATATAACAATGAAAATTCTCTCATCCTTTACTTAGTTGTTGCAAACTCTCATTCTTTTATAAAATGCATATACTGTACAGTAAAGAAGTTTAGCAGAATGCTCAGAAAGTTTGAATATACAGAAGGTAAGATTGTCAGTGAATAATGAAAATTCCTGAAAGAAAGCTATCGATTGGCTTGTAATATGGTGCACAGAAAGTATGGACTCTTACGCTAATTTTATGGTGTTTTTTAAGCTTGACTGTCCCTAGTCACTGTATCCTTTCATTGTATGCAAAAGAGCAGCATAAACATTCTTCAAAACATCTCCCTTTGTGATTTCTGGACAGGAAAGTGGAATAGCATGAGTAAATGATGACAGAATCTTTATTTTGGTTGTCTATCTGAATGATTATCTTCATTTGTAGGTAACATCCAGATCCACACAAATAAATATGTCAGTAGTACCAAGGCTAATTTACAGGATCCAAGCCAGGTCGTTACAAGTGCTGAAAAATTCCCAGCGATTGTTAAAGCACACGGTGAGTACATCATATGACAGACTGCTTCTGGATCCACATTAGATCCACATCAGCGTTATTGTGGTCCTGATGATACTGATCTGCTTCAGGTTGCCTGATGTTAATCTCCTGGATGACCACGGGCAGTATAGGGATGCTCATAGCACGCTATTTAAAGGGAGTTGCTAAGGACCACGGTTGCTGCGGTAAAGATTTCTGGTTTATGGTAAGTAACGCTAACTGATTGTGCACACTGCGTAAATGATAACATCTGATCCATCCATTTAGATACTGTAGTCAGGTTTAGTAACCATAGTTCAGATTGCATTGGCAATATTTTTGTTGCATGCAAAGTAAACATTTTTTAATTCATGCAATCAAACCCATGGCCTACTGTGGATGTTATTAGCGCTATGTTCAACTCCTATGCTTAAAAATCAGATATGAATTTGGCTGGATTCCGATTGTAAAAATGTGAATCTGGATTTAAATTTTTCACTGTTTAGACTATAAACAATTTAACAGATTTGAGCTGTATATGCTGAAAACAAAATCAGATTCAGATTAGTTGGCTAGCATGCTGTCTAAACAAAGCCTTGTCCTGCCCATGTGGGCCGCTTTATCAAGCTCATCAGCTCATTTGTAAGTGTGCCATGTGCCATGTTGACACATCTGTTTCATCAGCATGACAGTGGGAAAATTTCTTTGATAAATTCTTTGCAGTAATAAGTATGTGTGCAGTTAGTGTGAGCAAGATAAGATAATAAGCTAGTTATGGTGTGTGGACATCACTTGTCATTAACTACCTTTATTGTATCATATGAAATTTAATTGATTACAGCCCAATAGTACTTTTATACAACTGTTCTATAAATACAAAGATAATATTGAGTAATTTACATTTCAGCACAATATCAGCTTTCTTAAAAATGATTGGACTGGATGTAGCTAATATACATTCAAATTGTGTGTTTCATCTGTTTTAATACATTTTCATTTGAATGTACATGAACTGACCTGCTAAACATGCTAAATGTTTAAAATAACTAAATATAGTTTATTTCTTGTTCTAAAGGCCCATGTGTCTCTGATGGCCCTGTCAGTCACTGCCACAGCCATCGCATTCATACTGGTGTTTTCTTATGCCCAGGATTGGAGTGGGGTAAGCTAAAATACATAAAAATAAATAAATAAATAAACAAACATTAATTTTTTATTAAATATTATATACAGTGTTTGGGTGGCACATTACAGTAATGTGAGTTACATAATCAAATTACTTCTTCCAAGTAACTTGTAAAGTAACACATTGCTTTTAAATTTACAACAAAATATCTTTTTCAAATAAGTAACGCAAGTTACTTTGTTTTCCCATTTATTCACTGAAGCCTCTCCTGTCTCCATGTTGATAGAAATTGGGAATGAGTTGCAGAGGCACTTCCTTCAGCCTGAGACTTATTCATTTTACTTTTGTGAAAAGTGTGAAAGGGCCCTTACAGTTGCCAAAAATATAACAAATTTTCTATACATATAATATAATATAACAATATAATATAACTGACTGAACAAATATAACAAAATTTAAAAGCAAATAAGAAAACCCAGGTGCATTACTTTACATAAGAAGTAACTAAGCAACTCAATTAGTTAATTTTTTTCATGGAGTAAACACAATATTGTACTGCATTACTTTTAAAAGTAACTTCCCCCAACACTGATTATATATTTATTATACAGTCATCTGAAAACGTTAGGACATCCTCTTTAATTCCATGGTTTTCTGTATCAGGGCATGATAATAAAAAAATATCTGGTCCTTGGCAGTTCTTATATTTTGGAAAATAAATCCAAAATGGAAAAGATGAAAATGCTAAATGACTAAATGTAATGTTAATGTAAAATGTAAAAGCCATGTGTGACAAAGTTAGGACATCCTTACTGATAACATAGGGATTAAGAGGATAAGTAACGGTCAGGAACTGCTAATCAAATGCCTTTGATTAACTGATCATCAGCAAGAGTGAGCACCTCTATAAAAGCAGAAGTTTTGCCGGTTTGCTGATTGGAGCCTTCAGGTGTGTGTTAACACAATGCCAAGGAGGTAAGACATCAGCAATGCAATTTTTGCTGCCATCAATCTGGAAAGAGTCATACAGAAGTCTATCATTCTACAGTGAGGAAGTTTATTCACAAGTGGAAGACATTCAAAACAGACACCAATCCTCCCAGGAGTGGACATCCCAGCAAATTCACCCCGAGATCAGACCATGTAATGCTCAGAGAAATGGCAGACAACCCACAGACTCTACAGACCTCGGTTAACATGTTAAATGATAAAGTTCATGACAGTTCAGTTAGAAAAATATGGGACAAGTATGGCATGTTTGGGAGGCTTGCCAGAAGAAAGACTCTTCTAACAGAACGGTTTGCAAAGCTGCATCTGAACAAACCATACAACTTCTGGAAGAATGTCCTTTGAACAGACGAGACCAAAGTGGAGATGTTCGGCCATAATGCACAGTGCCACGTTTAGTGAAAATGTAAAGAGCATATCAGCATAAACACCTCATACCAAAAGTAACACATGCTGGTGGAGGGGTGATGATTTTGGGCTTGTTTTGAAGCCACAGGACCTGGGCAACTGTTGCAATAGCCAGTCAAAGTCCTGACCTCATCCTCACTGAGATGCTGTGGCAAGAGCTGTGCATAAACAAACACCCACAAACCTCAATAAACTGGAGCAACATTGTACAGAAGAGTGGGCCAAAATTCCTCCATAACAATGTGAGACTCTGATAAAGTCATACAGAAAATTATCACTTTGAGTTATTGCTGCTAAAAGTGGATCTACAGGCAGTTGATTCATAGGGTTAATTTTGGAAAATAAAACCTCAGATGAACAACATCAAATTATATATATCACACCGTGTCTTTATTTATTTAAGAAAAATAAAGCCACGGTGTGATATATATAATTTGATGTTGTTCATCTGAGGTTTTATTTTCCAAAATTTATGTCCTGAATGAGACAGAAAACCATGGAATTCAATAGGGTGCCCTAAGTTTTTCAAATGACTGTATATATGATAAAATAATTATGTTTATAAGTAGTATAAGCAGTGTTTTTTTTTTTTTACATATAATGAATATAAGAGCAAAGCGAGGCTAATCGCCAAAAAACAGCAACAGCAGCAATATGATGACAACAAATGGAATATTAAAAATGGAATGACAACATTCTTTAAAAAAAAAAAAAGAATTTGGCAGTAAAAATGCATTTCCACACAGATATATAAAGTATAAAGGGCTTTATATTGCAATACTGTTTATTTCAGATGATTAAAGTGGAGTGTCTCTGTGTGTGTAGGGGGCTCATCCGGTCCTGGGCTGTTTGGTGATGATCCTCAGTCTTATTCAGCCCATAATTGCTGCTTTCCGCTGTGAGCCGAATCATGAACGGTGAGAGAAACTTCTCTTAACCAAATAAGAATTGGAAAAATGAGGGGGAAGCATTAATGTTAATGTGATGGTTTTCTTTGCAGGAGGTTTATTTTTAACTGGGCCCATTCCTTCATTGCTTTAGCTATCAAAGGCCTCGCAGGTATGACAACAACTTTATTATCTGTATCAGCATTTTCTATTTCCTCAGAAGAAAACAAAATAACTTTTTATTCTGTGACACAGTTGCTGCAATTTTCACTGGTCTGGCACTGTTTGAAGAATATAAGGAGGATGGATGGATGTTAAAAGTTATGGGAGGTTTTATTACCTGGGAGGCCCTGACATACGTTCTTCAAGATCTTAACCTGCGCGCCAAGAATAACGGTATAAAGTTATTTTGAAAAATATATTAATTTACACTACCGTTCAAAAAAGAAGTATCTAGACCTCACAAAAGCTTTATTTAATTGAGAAAAATACAGTAAAAATGTATTATTTAAATAATAGAATGCATTAACTTTGTATTTTACTCTTGTCATTTTATTTTAGATTCTGAGATTTGCAGCTTTGGTTCGGTAAGTCTAACATAAGCTCATAAAGACAAATGAGCTTACATCTCATTATATAGATATTTTAGCTACAAATATACAATGTGCTCATGTAATTTTCATGTTTTACAATAATACTTTTTTTGTTTTTGTTAGATGAGACCTGAAACACTCCTGCTTGTCCTGTATTTATTGGGAAACCTGGCCTTCTTAATAGCACTTCTTGTAGGAATAGGAAGAACTTAAATAACCCCAACATTCTATGGCTTTCCTCACTGGTTTTGAGGCCAATTTTTGACTCTTTTGCTGTATGAGTATGCAAATAGGTATTTGTTATATTTTTCTAAGTAACTCAGTGTTCAGCCCAGTAGAATCACTACAGATTTTTTGTTTGTTATTTTTAGTTAATACAGCATTCTTTCCCATTATAGATTAACCACTGTGCCTTTGATTAAGAAACAGCTGCATTATACTATTAGGGGACTGTTCTTAAAATTACTGTACTGTAAGTTGCTCATTACAATGGATGGAAAAACAATAGTTAAATTATCCTAGGATTAACATTGATTAAACATTAATGGAAAATATATAATACATGTTTTAAATATTTTTATATAATTTATGTATATGTATATATATATATATATATATATATAGACATTTATTGTGATTGTAACTTAAGTGTACAAGTCAACAGCACTCAACCACTAGATGGCAGTGTCATAAAAGGTATTTTTATGAAACTGTAATATTTTTATTGTACATTTTTCAGACTATTTAAGGGATGAAATTAGTTGATGAAATTAATCAACTGAAATGTTTTTGTACTTTTTATAGATTAATAAATAGACCATTTTGTTTACCTCTTCGGACTAATAATTGCTAATTAATACATTAGTTCAAAGTATGACGGAAATCAGAAAAAAAAGAAGATGTTTTACAAACTTTGATCTAAGATTACAAAAACATTCATTTATTTTGGAAAAACATGTACAGATGAATTGTTTGCATTAAGACCAGGAATGTGTTGTAACCAGTAAACCCATTCAATTTTCAACAGTATTCCCAATTTATGCCTTCACTTTAGACAAAGAAGTGAAAGCAAACTCCTAGCTACAGTATATGGGTTAATGTCCACAATGCAGCCTTGAACACTCCTCATTCAGGACCTCACTGAAACACTCTGGTGTTGATTTAGCAGCTTGTGTGAAGTCAGTTGGTTGGCTTTCATCTTTTACAGTGTTGTGCCTCGTGGTTCTTGCTGTTTCAGCACAGGCCTCCTGGTTGGTAAAAGTGGAGGGCAGTACTAGGAAAAAATGGCAATACCAGGACTCTGCTGTGTGCCCCAATTCACAGGCCAACTGTGTCGGGGTCAGCGGCCAGCACAACTTTGAATCAGCGGAGTCACAACTAGAGCCCGACTGATTTATCATTTTGCCAGCTGATATGAGCCTGTCACAGATCGGTCTCAGCGTATATGCCGCAGATATGCCACCGATTTTTTTTGTTATTTAAAGAAATGGTGTAAGGCCTAATTACTTTGTTTGTCTAGCAGAGTGCGCTCCATTGTTTGCTACTGGGGACCCAACCTTTTCACTTCACTCAGGTAGTGGCAGACAAGCGATGATAATAAAGCGTTGTTTTAACGTTAAATTGCTAACTTACTGTAAAGTTAATAAACAATGGCCCCATAAGTTTCCCTTTTCAATAGCCTATAACAGAGAATTTCTCTCTCTGTCTTCCTCAGAGAAAGATAGAGAGAGCGAAAATAAGAGGTGAAAGAGCGAGTGAGGAGAGCAGCGGCACACGGATCAGTCACTCTCCGCTGGTGCTCCAACCCTGGAAACACCATCCAGTCATTACATCGCCCGTGATTCTGCTAATTAACCATGGTTTTTAAAGTGTAGTAACCATGTTTTTTTTGGCGTATTGATTATCATTTGTATAACCACAGTTTTACTACAAATACCATGATTAAACTATGGTTAGTGTAGTAAAACCATGGTTAATTTGTGGTTACGATGGTTTAACCTTGGTTTTATTTGTAGTAAAACCATGGTTAATTTTCGTAAGGGTTATGGTTGATCAATTGTAGGGCTAAGGTGCTGCCACCGAACCATCGGGTGACATGGGAGTCCGCTCAGGTGTTCGACCTGGCGCAGACCCTGCGGGGTGGGGTCCTCCAGCTCCTCAACAACTTGAGACCCCCCCAGTCCATCAACCTGAGGGAGATCAGCCTGAGACCTCAGATGTCACAGGTAAGAGATATAGCCCACACGAAGGCAAGAAGTTCTGTGTTTACAGTAAGAATGGATGTTAAACTCAATAATTGAGGGTTAAAAGCATTTTTAGAAACATATGTTTATGTAAATCAAAAAGGTGGACTTCCTGCTATGTACGTATTTATACATCCAATATCATTGCAACAAAAAGTTGATATTTTGGCAGAAAAGCCAGTACCGTTATTTGTTTGCTGCTGAATTCTGCCCCTTATTGGTTAATATGAGAAATGCAGTAACAATATGAAGAGAGATGTTAATCTTTAAAGATGCATTCAGACATGTTTCTTAATTTTAAACGTTTTATACCTAAAAAGGAACAGAACTTTTAAAAAGATGATTAAAAATTCTAGAAAAATCTGGCTTCTCATGGGCGAGATCACATGACCCAGCTAACTAAACGTTTTGCTAGCATTTCCATTAAGTTATGAAAATGTTATTTCTGAATGTTTTTAAAATGCTTTTCTTGCTTATGCCAACATTAAGGCAACATTCCATTTTATAATTTTGCAAACATTACTATGGGAATTATGGCAACATTCTGAAACTATTAGTAGCATTTACAGTACAAAATGTTAGACAAACTTCCAGCTAAAACATTTGTGAAAAAAAACATGAATAAACGTTCTTTAAAGAACCTTTGACTGAATGGTTCATTGTGGAACCAAAAAAGGTTCTTCTATGGCATCGCTGTGAAGAACCTTTTAAGCACCTTTATTTTTAACATTTAAATACAAATGGTCCTTAAGTTCATTCTGTAAATTCATAGTCCAAAATCTTACTAGAAAAAGATTTTAATTTAGATCCACAATTTGGGTGCTCTTTCTTTTTTGGTTGCTTTATTGTCTGTCCATGTGCAACAAAAGATCATTGTTCTGACTTCAAGAACCTACTTTACACAACAAACTTCTGCAGGTAAATTGACATACATAGTTTAGTCTCACTCATGCCTTGCATTTTTTAGTTTTTTTTTTTTTTATCTTAATTTTGATCTAAGAGTGACAGCTTAAAAAACAAAATATGTAACCTACAAAATACATATTTTTAGTGCAATTAACCCACTATGGTAGAGTGTTGCAATATAGCGTCTTGTTTTTTCTTCCCTTTGTAGCTATTCAGCATGGCTGAAATTGAAAACAGATGAAATTTTAATTTCCTGGGTCACCCTTACAAAAAATACACATTGAATTAGAAATTATGTTTACTGCACATTTTTTGCGTATCATTTCTTCCCCCTTCTTTCCCCCCATCTTTGCTAATTAGGATGTTGTTTACAGATTAACTTTGTCTAACCTACAGTACTTGGAGAAAATGTAAACGGAGAAAAATGGAGAAAATGTAAACTATGTATTATGTAATTATGTAAACTATGTCTACACCACATTAGAATTGCAGTATGCAATTTCTCATGGGAATTTTTTGTTTATAAAGCATCAGTAGCAAAGTGTTCTAATAATTTAGGACACTATATATGGAGTCCACAGGAGTCAGTAGAATCATCATGAGAGTAACTGATAAGATAGAAATGCAATTTTTAGTTATTCTGAAGAACTGTTTATGAAGAATTCACTGATATTGTAAATTTACATCTGAATAATAAAATTGTTTTAGAATCAATCTGGACAGTCTTATAGATGTATCAGTTTTGTATTTATTCAGTTTTAAAGGACTAGTTCAATTGCAGAATGAAAATTTCCTGATAATTTACTCACCCCCATGCCATCCAAGATGTTCATGCCTTTCTTTCTTCTGTCGAAAAGAAATTAAGGTTTTTGAGGAAAACATGGACTTCAATGGGTCCAACAGGTTGAAGGTCCAAACTGCTGTTTCAATTCATCTTAAAAGATCTCTACACGATCCCAGCTGAGGAATAAGGGTCACTGGGATCATGTAAAGCCCTTTGAAAGATGCATTGAAACTGAAATTTGGACCTTCAACCCGTTAGCTCCCATTGAAATCCACTATATGGAGAAAAATAATGAAATGTTTTCCTCAAAAATGGCATGAGGGTGACATTGTCAGGAAATTTATTTATTTATTCTGGAAGTGAACTTAAAAATATTTAATTCAACATTTTGATAAAAATGTTCTATGTTCTATCAGTACAGTATTTTTAATGTAATTGTGCTGTATTTCTTCAAAAACTGGAATGTAAAATTTTAATTTTATTACATTTGTACAGACTTTGTATTTTGTCTTCCAAATAAAACTGTTAATTTATCATCTTGAGCTTGCTTTGACACTTTATTGAAGTTTTTGACTGTGATGATTTGTAAAATAACAGTGTTTGTCTAAAAACGGTCAAATGAACGGCAGCTACAGCTGCCAAAGAAAAAACGTAAAATTAAAGTAAAATATCGTAATTGAAACAAGAAAAAAATTGTAAAATAAAGGTTTTACACTGCAAAAAAAAGTCTCGTAAAAACAGTCAAATGATTGGCAGCTGTGGATGCCAAACAAAAACTGTAAAATTAAAGTAAAATATCATAATTGAAACAAGAAAAAAAAATCTGTAAAATAAGGGTTTTAGCACTTCTTCAAAGTAAAATAAATTTAATTAATAAATAAAATATATATTAATAATCCACTCAATTAATTTTTTAGGAGATCCAAGCCTATAAATGTATAAAAATCTGCATAAGAAACATGAATTAAATTAGAGGAGAATTTGGCCATTTTACATTGTAGCATTATAATGATAAATATGACAGTATAATATATAATGAGTGTCATTATAACATTATAAGGATAAATGGGTTTCACAATTTTCATACTGCTTCCCCTATTTTTAACTTTAATTATTATTATTATTATTTTTTTCTGTTGAAAATACAGTAAGGGGAAAATAATCATTATGCATACAATAGAGCTGCCTGATATCTGAGCTTCACAATCTCCACTGAGACAGTTTGTATAGACATATTATCTGTTTCCCACTTTTCTGAGATGTTTATGATGTTTTCTTTAAAAAGTTGCAGGTAAGACCAATATTTCATCTGGAAAACAACCTAGTTATTTATTTTAATTTTTATTGACTGGCTACTTTGCTTTAATTAAAAGAGACTGAAAGAACGCATGTGTTTCTCATTGTTTCAGCAGAAGTACATAAAACAAACAAAAACCTTTGCTTACCTAGTCACGGGATCTCATGATCGCTCACTGTTACCTTACACAGCATCAGTTACCTGTTCAGGTAAACCCCGCCCACAATGACAATACGCTAAGGTGAAGCAGTAACTGGATTCTTGAGCGCACAAATAGTTTCAGCCATAACAAAGCCGGTAGCAGGAGCGTCCACCGAATTTTCCTTTGAAAGGTTTTTCGTTTTCTCACTTTACCCCTCTGTCGCTGTTCATTGATATCGCTACTCCTGATGATGGTTTTATTACTTACAGCGACTTTGTGAATCTCCACAGATGTTTCTGTATGTTCTCCTGTGCTGTGTCGGAGTCGTGCAGAGTTACCGTAATGGACTTATCAGCGCAGCTTGTGTATCTATGAAGCCTAGTCACGGGTCTAACATCGCTCAGTCCAGCTCTGCTCCGTTCACCGTCACTGCTGACAAGACCACCTTTAAAGAGGGAGATCAAATCACAGGTGAGGCTGTTCTACTGCAGCTACTTTGCTTTCAAGAGCTGAAAATATCTTTCATAGCTGTTTTTACCTCATGAAGTTGCAGACCTTGAGTGTGGACAAAGTTGTGGACGTAATTGCCATATTTTTGTTATTTCTTAGTGATGTTGAATTTCTAATTCTAATATGTGGGGTGGGGTGTGGAAATGGTCAACAGTCGAGTAGATCAGTTGTACAATAGGCCTACTTACTGGACAAAAATAATAATCATTGACTACAGAATGCCCTGATTAACTATTAAGCATGAAGTATTTCAGAGTCAACCAGTCAGTCAATCAATAAATAATCATTTAAATCGTTACACTTTACAATAATAATGCTCATATTTTTCACTCATAATGTTTGCTAATGTATTAATGTTAATAAATGAGACCTTATAATAAAGTGTTATCATTAAAATAATTTTATTGTTCATTTTATTATTTTTACAGTATACTACTACATTTAGAACTAACTTTTAGAAATGAGTTGCTATTAAATGTTACACCACATGCTATAAATGCTTATAAAATAGCATATTTAAAAAGTACTGTTTCTGTTACTCAATGTAATGTAATGCAGTTATGATGTATACATACTATACTATAGTATACTACACAACACTACTATGTATGAATTTTTTACACAGATTATGTTGAGTCCCTATTGACAGTAAACAGTGAAATGTTGTTTACAGCTGGTCATGATATCAGTTTATGTAAGTTAGATCAGGGCCTGTCTTAATGTAAGGATGTTCCACTGAACTGTTTCTTCTTTCTCAGTATCGCTAAACAACCGATCAGCAGATCAATTTAAAGGGTTTATGTTACAAGCACGTCAAACCGGATCATCTACTCCCATCGGCACTTTTAATGTGACGGACAGTAATGCGCAGCTCCTCTCCTGCGATGGAGCAGCTGTGAGTTTAAATATATTATTTACATAGCATTTGATGCAGAAGAAACTTACAATTTTGTATCAAATTATGTTAATTTATATACAGAGATAGTGGTAAAGGCTACTTATATATATTTGTATTTATCCAATAATTTTTTTTATATTATAGTATTATTTATATTATGATATTATTCAGAATAGTGCCGTCTCTCACACATCAAACCGTAATAAAAGTTCAATTGAAGCTAAATGGACAGCCCCTACATCTGGACAGCTCGGTGATATAGAATTCAGGTATCATTTTTAATGTCTTAAGTGTGTTGTTTATCTTTTGTATGATGCTTTTCATCTTTTTCATTTTTTTATTTCTCAGTTTGATTTGTAATGGAACATTTGGGGTTGTTTCAGAGCAACATTTGTAAAAGATTTTACTACCTTTTGGGTTGGCGTCAAGAGCTCTACTGTGGCATATACAGGAACTCCTGCAACTGCAGCTCCGACTGTAAGTCTAGCTTTTATTTTAAACGAGCATGAACAATAAGAAATTGAATTATCTATCGATTTGTGCTGTATGTTGTTTTATATTCAGCAGAAATTGCTCTGTTCACTTTAGGTTCCATCAAATCCTGATTGTGGGAAAACCAAAGTCTGCTTCAGTCATCCCAGCAACTGTGACCCAACTGCCAACACACCCTGCTACTTCATGGCAGTTCAGACATCATCTAACCAATCAGAAATGAGGATTGAAATGTTTGGGCAAGCAGATGGATACGTTGCTATTGGGTTTTCAGATGACCAGGAAATGGTGAGATTTCCGCAGGCCTTTTCTTCTTTATTTGTCTAAAAATATTGAATATACAAACCTACATATAATATGAAGTGTGTAGAACTTTGAGACTGATGGTGTTCCACAGACTCTGTGTAGACCTGGATATCAGTTATGTGTCAATAAATTGTAAACGGGTGTTGGACATGTTATTATTTTATTCTTTTTTTCTGAAACATGAGATCTACATCTGCTGAACTGAGCTGAATCTTATCTGGAGACCGACCTCTGTCAGCATTGACCAATTATGCGTTCCACAAAAAAATATCTGCAAACCACATATGTGATTTTGTTTTTCCAGGAACAATGAGAGCAATATGTTCTCATGATTTTAAAAAGCTGGGTTTTTTTTTGTATTTTCAGGGCAATGACGACATCTACATCTGTGGTAAGGACATCAGCGGGAACCTCCAAGTGCAACATGCTATTTCCACAGGAAAAACAGCTCCAACTATTCTCTCACTGGTATATTCCTCTATTATGCCACCATCTGTGTTTTGTGATAAAATATAGTCACTCACACATATTCTACATGTTTACAGGGGAATGTGACTGATATCAGGACAATGCTGATGAATGGAAATACTATCAATTGTTCTTTTACATCCCATAATGCCATTAGCACGGGAAGTAGAGCAACGTCTACTAGCGAGTACTACCTCATGATTGCTGCCGGACCCTCCAGCAGTCAAGGTCTGTGCTTCTATGTTGTCAAAATTGACCAAAAACTGTCAAATGGTAATGGATTGTTATTTTAGTCTAATTTCGTATTGATAATCTATTTTATATTATCAATATGAAATTTGACTAAAATAACACTACATTACATTTGACAGTTTAATTTTAGTTGAAGTTTTAGTAATGTTTTATGGTCTTTTATCATTTTTATTATTTATTATTATTTTCTATTTGGCTTTATTTTTGTTTCACTCTTAATTTTAGTAATTAGTTTTAGTTTTAGATTTAGTTAACAAAGACAACTCTGATATTATGCTTTCATTTTGTTTAAATATATGAAAATTTTCCTGTATGATGATGAAAAATCTCTCATCCTTTACTCACCCTCAAACTCTGATGATTTTTCATTCTTCTGTTAAACACATGTAATGATGTTCAGCAGAATGCTCAAAAAGTTTGAATATACAGAAGATGAGATTGTCAGTGAATAATGAAAATTCCTCAAAGAAATCTATCAGTCAGCATCAGAAGACTTGTAATATGGTACACAGAAAGTATTGACTCTTTTATGCTAAATTTATGGTGCTTTTCTAAGCTTGACTGTCCCTAGTCACTGTATCCTTTCATTGTATGCAAAAGAGCAGCATGAACTTTCTTCAAAACATCTCCCTTTGTGATTTCTAAAAGAAAAAGTGGAATAGCATGAGTAAATGATGACAGAATCTTTATTTTGCTCATCTAACTGAATGATTATCTTCATTTGTAGGTAACATCCAGATCCACACAAATAAATATATCAGTAGTACCAAGGCTAATTTACAGGATCCAAGCCAGGTCGTTACAAGTGCTGAAAAATTCCCAGCGATTGTTAAATCACACGGTGAGTACATCACATGACAGACTGCTTCTGGATCCACATTAGATCCACATCAGCGTTATTGTGGTCCTGATGATACTGATCTGCTTCAGGTTGCCTGATGTTAATCTCCTGGATGACCACGGGCAGTATAGGGATGCTCATAGCACGCTATTTAAAGGGAGTTGCCAAGGACCACGGTTGCTGCGGTAAAGATTTCTGGTTTATGGTAAGTAATGCTGACTGATGGTGCACACTGCATAAATGATAACATCTGATCCATCCATTTAGATACTGTAGTCAGGTTTAGTAACCATAGTTCAGATTGCATGCAGATTTACGCATATGCATTACAAAATACACATACTTTTAATCCATGCAATCAAACCCATGACCTAGGTCTTTTTAGCGCCATGTACAACTCTTATTCTTAAAAATCAGACATGAATTTGTCTGGATCAGGATTGTAAAAATGCGGATTCTAGATTTACATTTTTTTGCTGTTTAGACTATACACAATTTAACAGATTTGAGCTGCACTTTATATGCCGGGGTGGGGGGAAAAATCAGATTCAGATTAGTTGGCTAGCATGCTGTCTAAACAAAACCAGAGTCCTGCCCATGTGGGCCGCTTTATCAAGCTCATCAGCTCATTTGTAAGTGAATTACATGTGTCATGTTGACACATCTGTTTCATCAGCATGACAGTGGGAAAATTTCTTTGATAAATGATTTGCAGTAATAAGTTGTAGGGAAAAGTGTATGTGCAGTTAGTGTGAGCAAGATAAGATAAGAAGCTAGTTATGGTGTATGAACATCGCTTGTCATTAACCTTTATTGCATTATGTAACATAACTGTTCTATAAATACAAAGATAATATAGACTAATTTATATTTCAGAACAATATCAGCACTTTAAAAATGATTGGACTGGATGTGGCTAATGTACATTCAAACTGTGTGTTTCAACTGTTTTAATGTTTTCATTTGAATGTGCATGGACTGATTTTTATGCATAATGTAATGTTGTTGAAGACCTACAGTAAGTATAACCTGCTAAAGGTTTGTAATAACTAAATATAGTTTATCTCTTGTTCTAAAGGCCCATGTGTCTCTGATGTCCCTGTCAGTCACTGCCACAGCCATCGCATTCATACTGGTGTTTTCTTATGCCCGGGATTGGAGTGGGGTAAGCTAAAAAAAATATATATATATATATATAAGTAAATAAATAAATACATACATACATACATAAATTGCCTTCATGGACAATTATATATCACTTTTAAATGATTAAATACAAAATTAATAGTAGTTATTAAAGGGTTACTCCACCCCAAAATGAAAATTTTGTCATTAATCACTTCCAAACCCGTAAAAGCTTTGTTCGTCTTTGGAACACAATTTAAGATATTTTGGATTAATCCCATGCATCCGATGGACGCAAAGTGCGTACGCTACTCTCTGTCACCAGTAATGCATGGATACGCTGTTTCCATTCAAATCAAAGCGCAAATAAACGTCCAATACGTATCCATGCGTTACTGATGACAGAGAATAGCGTACGCACTTTGCATCCCTCGTCCATTTATCCAAAATATCTTAAATTGTGTTCCAAGGACGAACAAAACTTGTGCGGCTTTGGAACGACATGGGGGTAAGTGATTAAAGGGGTGGTTTACTGCGATTTCACTTTTTTCATTTTAAATAGTGTGTAATGTTGCTGTTGGTGCATGAACAGTATCTGCAAAGTTGCTGCGCTGAAAGTTCAACGTAAGCGGAGATATCGTCTTTTAAAAATCAGGAAGTTTAATGCCTACAAAAACGACTCATATGGGACTACAACGAGATACTTCCCGGGTTGCATACGAAATAAACCCATCAACCCCTCCCTCCGGAACATGCAGAAAAGGGGGCAAGGCCATGTTCTGCGGCTTTGTCGAAGAGGAAGAGTTATAGTGGAGAGTTGTAGCCATGCCGTAAAGGTGTTATTTTCACCCAGCTGTCAGGTCTTCTGTGTTCGGGCTTCCTACGGACGCTGTAGTTAGTCAACAATGGTTAAAATTTATGTTTGATTATGTTCCTGACAATTACAATCCTAATTTAGCTCTCTGTGCTGCGCATTTTACAGAAGACAGCTTCCAGAATCTACACGAGTTCAATGCGGGATTCACACAGAAACTATTACTAAAACATGGAGCAGTTACAACTTTAAAACCAGAGGGGCCACAACCTGTAACTAAGATTTCATCATTTTAAATGTATTTGCATGTATTATTTCAGACGTAATGTTTTAGTTTTATCAAGGACGTAAACAAATGCCAACGCTGGCTTTAGTAGCCAGTTAGTTAAATGCTATTTCGTACGTCTATGACAAACGCGTACAAACATTTTGGACCCGAATTTGTAATTATGTACTAATTTTGTAAATGTATTTTCCATGTATACTTTATGACGTAATTTTTCGATTTGATCAAGAACGTAAACACAAGCCAGCGCTGTTTGGTTAGTAGCCAGTTAGTTCGATGCTATTTTGTGTGTATAAGACAAACATGTACAAACTTAAAAAAATTGTATGTAATCACAACAGCAAACTTCCATTCAGAAACGTTTGTAAGAGCCGTGCTTGCAGAAGTTCTGCTTGACTCTCTTCATTACCGCTTTCTGGGTCTGATTCTGGCTCAAACTGATACAGCAATATTGACACCATTATTTACATTTGACCGGAGCACATGCAACTGTTGCCAGTAAAGGTAATGGGCCAATCACAACACACCGGCCCAACTAACCAATCTGAGCCCATTGCCTGTTTCTGAGGAAGTGGTTTCAGAGAATCAGGAAGTCAACCGGTCGTTCAAATGACAGAGGAGAAAGCGGCTTACAATAAAGGTGAAATATATGAAAAATAAGGCGTTTTTTAACAAACGAAACACAAAGACATGTTATATTGCACCACATAAACGCAATCAAGCAAAGAAAAAAAAGCAGTAAACCACCCCTTTAATGACAAAATTTTCATTTTGGGGTGGAGTATCCCTTTAAGATTAATGTGGTTTGAAATTGGTAAAATGTGCTTGGAAAAAAAATATGATCAGAATATCAATGTGCCAAATAATTATGCACGCACTGTATTACAAATAATTCCTAATCTAATCATGACAAATTACATATCAATTGAAAGCTTAAAACCTCAAAATTCATCTTGTGATGGACATTGGACGTTGCATTATCATGGAAATGGTACTTAAAAAAACACATTACAAAATGTATTCATTCATGAATTATAGTATAACAATTTAAGTTTTGATGCACTTTCACGTTTATGTTAAAAAATGGGGGTGAGAGTTAAAGGGTTAAAAGTAACTTTCCTCAACACTGATTATATATTTATTATATATATGATGAAATAACGATGTTTATAGGTAAGTAGTTTAAGCGGCATTTTTTACATATAGAATCTAGATCTGGTAAAATAACAGTAAAGTGTAGACTTTGGTGTCTAGTCACCTAAAAACAGCAACAGCAGCAATACGATGACAACAAATGGAATATTAAAAATGGAATGACAGAACATTCTTTAAAAAATAAGAATTTGGCAGTAAAAATGCATTTCCACACAGATATATAAAATATAAAGGGTTTTTATATTGCAATACTGTTTATTTCAGATGATTAAAGTGGAGTGTCTCTGTGTGTGTAGGGGGCTCATCCGGTCCTGGGCTGTTTGGTGATGATCCTCAGTCTTATTCAGCCCATAATTGCTGCTTTCCGCTGTGAGCCGAATCATGAACGGTGAGAGAAACTTCTCTTAACCAAATAAGAATTGGAAAAATGAGGGGGAAGCATTAATGTTAATGTGATGGTTTTCTTTGCAGGAGGTTTATTTTTAACTGGGCCCATTCCTTCATTGCTTTAGCTATCAAAGGCCTCGCAGGTATGACAACAACTTTATTATCTTTATCAGCATTTTCTATTTCCTCAGAAGAAAACAAAAACACTTTTTATTCTGTGACACAGTTGCTGCAATTTTCACTGGTCTGGCACTGTTTGAAGAATATAAGGAGGATGGATGGATGTTAAAAGTTATGGGAGGTTTTATTACCTGGGAGGCCCTGACATACGTTCTTCAAGATCTTAACCTGCGCGCCAAGAAAAAGGGTAACGCTGCATTCACATTTATTATTTTGAAAAATATATTTATTTATTTATTTACTTACACTACTGTTCAAAAGGGGTTGGAAAGATATTATATATATATATATATATATATATATATATATATATATATATATGTACATTTTTATTTATTTATTTTTTGAAAGTGTCTAGTTCTCACAAAAGCTTAATTTAGTTGATAAAAATACAGAAAAAAACAGTAATATTGTGAAATATTATTACAGTTTAAAATACTTGCTTACTATTTTTATATATTTCAAAATGTAATTGATTGCTGTTTTTTTAGTAAACAGCAATTACTTTAATTTTCAGCATTTTAATATGCTGATTTACTGCTCAAGAAACATTTCTCATTGTCAGTGTTGAAACGTGTAAATATTTTTGTGGATTTTTTTTGGATTCTCTGATTAATAGAAAGTTCAAAAGAACAGCATTTATTTGAAAATAGAACTCTTTTTTTATTATAAATGTGTCACTTTTAATCAATTTAATACACACTTGCTAAATAAAAGTATTATATAACAACTCACCCGAAACCTGAACAGTAGTGTATATTTGAGTAAAATATTGTATTATTTTATTTATTTGTTTTTCTAGGAAGTAAGATTTTGGAAATGTATTATTTAAATAATAGAATGCATAAACTTTGTATTTTACTTTTTTCATTTTATTTTAGATTCTGAGATTTGCAGTTTTGGATCGGTAAGTCTAACATGAAGACATATATCTCATGAAGAAGTGATATGAAGAAGTTTACATCTCATTATATAGATAATTTAGCAAACTACATATAAGCAATGTGATCATGTAATTTTCATGTTTTAAAATGATATTTTGTTTGTTTGTTTTTGTTAGATGAAACCTGAAACAGTCCTGCTTGTCCTGTATTTATTGGGAAACCTGGCCTTCTTAATAGCACTTCTTGTTGGAATAGGCAGGTCTTAAATAACCCCAACATTCTACGGCCTTCCTCACTGGTTTTGTTGTATATGTATTAATGTATATAGTTATTTGTTGCATTTTTCTAATGAGCTGTGTTCAGCCCAGTAGAATCTCTACGTGATTTTTTTATTTGTTATTTGTAGTTAACATGGCATTCTCTCCAATTAGAGATACACCGTAAGGAACATAATTACAGTATACTATTAGGAGAATGTTCTTACAATTACGGTACTGTACTTTACTCATTAGGATGGAAAAACAATAGTGAAATTATCTCAGGATTTAATAAAAGAAGCCAGGAAATAAGTTATTCATATTTTATCTTGTTTTAAAACATAACAAATGTTAATTAAAACATTTATGGAACATATTAGTTTATAAATTATTTTTATGTGTATATATAGACATTATATTGTGATTGTAACTTAAGTGTACAAGTCAACAGCACTCAACCACTAGATGGCAGTGTCATAAAAGGTATTTTTTATGCAACTATGTAATATTTTTATTGTACATTTTCAGACTAATCAAGGGACAAGATCAATTCTTCAACTGAAATTTATTCATACATTTTATAGATTAATAAACAGACCATTTTGTTTACCTTTTTGGATTATTAATTGCTGAATTGGATGCCCTAAAATGTTGCCTACGGATGAATGGTAGTTAAACTGAATGGCTAAACAAGTTAAATTGGACTAATACATTGGTATTGAGTATGATGGAATGCAGAAAAAAAGTTTTATAAGCTTTGATGAAAGATTACAAAAACATGAATTTCTTTTACTAATACATGCACAGATGAATTGTTTGCATTAAGACCAGGAATGTGTTGTGTGTGACCAGGAATCAGTAAACCCATTCAATTTTCAACAGTATTCCCAATTTATGCCTTCACTTTAGACAAAGAAGGAAAAGCAAACTCCTAGCTACAGTATATGGGTTAATGTCCACAATGCAGCCTTGAACACTCCTCATTCAGGACCTCACTGAAACACTCTGGTGTTGATTTAGCAGCTTGTGTGAAGTCAGTTGGTTGGCTTTCATCTTTTACAGTGTTGTGCCTCATGGTTCTTGCTGTTTCAGCACAGGCGTCCTGGTGTTCGGCTGGTAAAAGTGGAGGGCAGTCGTGGCAGAACAGAGGAAGCAGACAGGAAAAAAGTGCAATACTAGGACTCTGCTGTGTGCCCCAATTCACAGGCCAACTGTGTCGGGGTCAGTGGCCGTCCTTTCAACTTGCTTTGAATCAGAGTAGTCACAACCATAATATTTCGTACTGTTCACCATCTCTGTTTCAAAATGGGCATTTTATGTTAGTTTCGGCCAAATCAAGAAGTTATATTTTTGGCTCCTGAATTATTGTGTTAGTTTAAGATTTGATAGTCATTAACTCCAGTGTTATTGTTTTTAATGTTTTTTTTTAAATATATTTTAGCTTTTGCGTTTTCATTTTAATTTCAAATTTTTTATTAGTTTTTTTATATATTACTATTTAGGTTTAAATTTGTTTTTATTTGGCTTTAGTTCAGTTCTAGTTTTATTTATTTCCATTTAGTCTTGCTTAAACTTTATTTAATTTCAGCTTTTATTTTTAACTCTTTACGATAATAACTCTGATTCACAATTAAAATATACATTTAAAATAGGATACTTTGCCAAAACCTGAGAACTAATGTAAGTAGTGTCTAGTTTCTTCGACCTCTACTAAGTGGTATTTTTAATTTCAGTAAAATTACTGATAAAAGATATGTTCATTAACGAAGCATTAATGAAGCGTTTATTAATGAACTGCTTTTAAATAAAATCTACTGTTGATTTTTTTTTCAGGAAGAACAATCGTAACAATATAATTGTTTCAATCAATCAAATTAGTTCAAAAATCTTCTGTGCATTAGCATCAAGTTAGCGTACACTAATCAGAATGTGTAGGCCTATGTTACATTGTGAACAGCTTATGTTCTTTCTGTACCAACGCAAAAAAATCACAGCCTTTGAACAAATATACTGGAATTCACAACTTTTTATTACAGTAGTGTAGGCCTAGAAGTAGTAGAATTAATTGTGCGCATGATTTACTTTTTTCCCTGCATGTTATGCGTGGGGCACCGTAGATTTGATGTTCTGTACTGTTTAACAAAAAAATGAAATCAGAAATAAAATTGCGGAACGTGCTCCAAAGTCCCGATCTGAATCAAAAGATTCACAAACAAGCTCCGCAGTTCCGATCTAAATCAAACGATTCACTAACCCGCAACCAAATCCTGATCTAAATCAAATGATTTACGATACTTGCTCTGAAGTCCCGTTCTGAATCAAATGATTCACAAACCTGCTCCGAAGTTCTGATCTGAATCAAATGATTTGTGACCACACTCCGAAGTTCCGATCTGAATCAAAAGATTCACGAACCCGTCCACAAGTTCTGATCTAAATCAAAAAATTTGTGAACCCACTCCAAAGTTCTGATCTGAATCAAATGATTTGCAAATCCACTCCGAAGTCCCAGTCGGAATCAAAAGATTCACGAACCCGCAACCAAATCCTGATCTAAATCAAATGATTTGCGATTAAGTCCCGTTCTGAATCAAATGATTCACAAACCCGCTCCGAAGTTCTGATCTGAATTAAATGATTCATGAACCCGTCCAAAAATTCTAATCTAAATAAAAAAATTTGTGAATCCACTCCAAATTTCCGATCTGAATTAAATTATTTGCAAACCCACTCTGAAGTCCCAATCTGAATTAAAAGATTCACGAACCCGCTTTGAAGTTCTGATCTAAATCCCAAAATTTGTGAATCAACTCCAAATTTCCGATCTGAATCAAATGATTTGCAAACCCATTCTGAAGTCCCAATCTGAATCAGAAGATTCACAAACCCGCTTCGAAGTTCTGATCTAAATCAAATTGATTAGCGATCCACGCTCCGAAGTTCCGATCTTAATCAAATGATTCGCACACCCGCTCAAAACTCCCGATCTAAATAAAAAGATTCACAAACCTTCTTCCGAAGTTCCAATCTGAATCAAATGATTTGCAAACCCGTTCTGAGAATCGAATGATATGTGATCCATGCTCCGAATTTCTGATCTGAATCAAAAGATTCACGATCCACGCTCCAAAGTTCCGATCTGAATCAAAAGATTTGTGAACCCGCTCCAAAGTTCTGATCTAAATCAAATGTTTCACGATCTGAGCTCTGTAGTCCCGATCTGAAAAATGATTCACAAACCATTTTTTTAGACCAGGACCTCAGAGCGTGAATCGCAAATTATTCAGTTAGTGAAATGATTCGCGATATGTGCTTTGAAATCCCGATCTGAATCAAATTTTGAAACAGTGAATCAACTGCTGAAAATGATGCAAAATTCAAAAATGAAATTCTCTTTTGATCTGTTACATAAACATATATTTAATTGTTTGATCAAAATTATTGCTTGGGACGATTTAGTGGTTGCTGGATATTGAAAGGGACTCCCTATTAAATTCTGCGCCCTTGTTTGTACTGTTCATATTCAGTAAATGGTAGCAGGCAGCCATGCGTGCTGGAACCACGATGGATTTCAAAGAACAGACTGGGCAGGAGTCAGACAAAGTGGGCGTTTGGAATATTTGGGACATAGCACCCCAGCCTGAGGTAAAATTAACAACCCTGACATCGATAGAAAAACCAGAGTGAAACTTTGGGACATGGAACAGGATGTCAAAATATATAAGTGATTTGTTTTTCTTTACCCAGAGATTTGTGAGAGTTTCCCAATCCTCATTTGAACCCTTTGCTGCTTTGAACTTGACTTGATGCAGTGAACTGCAGCGTGAATCATGGGAGACTGTCTGACTGATGTTTATTAGCATAAAGGGCCAGTGATCCGGAGATGCCCACAGCAGAACTGCCCCGGGCCCCTGGACTTGAATAGAAGCAGGGCTGGCTATGCCTGCAGCATTTCTGAAATGCTCACTGCACGGAATGGCTTTCTGGAATTATTTCTCAAAGCAGGAGATGTTTTAAGTGGTTTTGGAAAATTACTTAGTGGTTTGCATTCATCACAAAATGCTGCTTGCTGAAAAACGTATTAGATTTATTGTATATTTAACCTATGTTTCCCAAAGAAAGAATTGGAATTACAACAATGACAGAAATTTCATTTTGGGGTGAACTATACTTCATTAAATTACTTGTGCTTTTAGTTAATTTCAAATCTTTTACTGAATCATTTACTGAAAACCAGGCTCACACAGAATAACTACGGTATGAGTTTCTCTCTGTGTCTGTGGTTTTTGTGAGAGCCGTTCGTTCTGATGTAATGTCTGTAGCATTAGGTGTGTCTTCCCATTACTGCTGATATATAGACATAAGCGGCACAGCTTTCTCCCACTCTGAGAAATCACTCCCCTCTCAAAGATTTGGTTTCATTTTTACTAAAAGAGACAACAGTTCCTGATACCTTTTATGAAGTATCTACATACAATTTGCTAATCAATTTAGACTATAAAACAAGCCCAACTGTCCTAGCGAATTCTGTTTTGAGGGTCAGCTAGGATGAGTTTCTTTTGTTTTACACCATACTGTAAATTATTACACTGCTGTTTTTCCCCATAGTAACTATGTGCCAAGTGAGATGAATGTTGAAACTTCCTCTTGCACAAAATAAGTTTCTGTTCCTTTAACTTGATGCTATCTCTCCATATCCTCTCACCGAGATGAAGTTATTTAAATTCACATCGCTAAACCGTATACCTCACAGCTCACAGTGTGACTACTTTAAAAATAGTAGATAAAATGTGTGATTTACAGTGGTAAAAAAAGATAATTTGATAAATGCACACATGCCACAAGTATCTGTTGATGAGACAATCAATCTCGTCAACTGTTCCCTGATAAATGCCGTTTTAAATACATTAACATAAAAAACAGTATTCAGCACTCAAGCCATTACTGTAGATGGAAAGTGAATTTGGCCAGATCTGCATTTGCTGAGGCTTTACGGGTACAATTAAGCCTTCTGCTGATTCACAGTCTATTTGCCAGCTTGAGCAACAAGGCATTGCCAAAGGTTCTGCTCCTCCAAGACTCTCATCTGAAAAAGAGAGAGAAGATAAAGTTCGACAGCAACACTTAAAGGTCAAAAAAGTCATTTGATATTCATGTAGCATGCTGAATTGTACATTTGACTTTGAAATAAAGCAGGCACACACACACACACACACACACACACACACACACACACGCACACAAAAGGTGGGGGGTAATTAGAAAGCCACATGTAGAATCTAAGCTCAGCAGATTTTCCACAAAAACACATGACACTAAAATAAATGCAATAAACATTAGTTTATCAACATAATTTGTAACTAAGAAGAAACAGTTATATGAATGAAAAACCATACAATGTGAGGTTTAAAACAGGGAAGTCTGGTAACGTGAGTAATAAGATTATTTCTTATTTTTTTCCAAAAACTGTACATTTTAAAAATATTTTTACTGTAGTATTATATGAAACGCTCCATTACATTTTATTTTTTAACGTGTATATTAAGAAAACGTAAAAATTAACCAATTAACATATTTTACTGTAGCATTTTTATAGTCTTTTACCATTAAAATTATGATTTATTTTTTATAGTGGTACCCTCTGTTATTTAGGCCCCTGTGCCCCAAACTTTTCATTTCGCCACATGTTTTGCACATGAACAAGTCTCATTGTGTTTCTCTCTTCTTCAGAGCAGCTAACAGAGGATGACAGGTGAGGGATCCTCCCTTGAGCCGATCTGGCTGCACTGTGAGAGAGGCAGGTGGACCAGGGCAGAGCGTGGAGCTCTTCTGGTGGTGGGGAGTTGGCACTGCGGCCCACCTCATGTGTTCGAGGACACAGCAGGTATCAGCTCCTGGAGAGTCTTGGCTAAGTTCTGCTTCATCTGGTTCGGATACCCTAGAAAATGAGTATGAAGGAACAATGGTTTGATTGGACTCTGGTTTTATGTCTCTGAGGTATTTTCCTCTTAAACAAACTGTGGTAGCAGATGCCACACAAGCTGTTACACATTTCAGCACATCCGTCTCTTTGATTTCATATTTTACACATAATTTAGCACATTAGTGATATATTTCCAATGTATCTGGATGGAGAGGAGAAGTAAGGACATTTACAATGTTCTGTCCAAATCCTGTGGGTTCTTCATGTAGGGGTTATTAAGCTGCTCCCACACACAGTCCAGAACACTGGCATCAGGGCGATTTTGACGTTCTGACGGCACTCATTCACTGCAGAGGATCCATTGGATCTAAATTTCTCCAAATCTGTTCTGATGAAGAAACAAGCTCATCTATATCTTGGATGACCTGAGCGTGAATCAGTTTTCAACAAATCTTCATTTTTGGGTGAACCGTTCAAAACAAGATACAATGCAGTTTGCATCCGATACCAAAAAAGTAAAGTTTCACTGTTTGTACTTTGCATTTTAGTTAATAATTTCCTGTCAGTTAATGATACCTGAATGTTTCTGAGGGTACCTGGCTTCGGCGAGAGTCACGACCACACACACTGCTGCCTCCATTGTCCAATTTCTCTGGCCTTCTTGTGTACAGTGCTACCAACTGTAGCCAGTTTAGAGACAATCTACATCATATCCTGTGGAAGTAGGGGGTCTTTAGAAGTTGAGCCAACTTAAAATTTTAAGGCAACCAGCTTCAGCAGATTTTTGAGATTGCTCAACTTATTTTTGTGGGAGATTCTCAAATTTTTGTTGTATAAACTCAAAAATCTGCTGAAGCTGGTTGCCTTAAAATTTTAAGTTGGCTCAACTTTTTTTCTTTTTTCTTTTTTTTTTTACAGTGTACTGCGTTTTTCTGTCCTAGATTCCATGTTCCTTCCGTTTCTCCATAGACATACAAGAGTGATCTTCAGGCCCTCTGATGCGACATCTTGGTAAACAGCAACTCAAAAATAGCATGACTGTAAGTTTTTTAATGAATACTAGAAGTAAACTGATCAAGGAAGACAAAATTTGAATATTGTGGTGTATAGAGAGCAATATGGCACAGAATGAAGGTAATGATTTATCTGCCTGTTTTTTTTCTTTACTACTTTTATTCTGCTTGTTTAATTCATGTTTTCTTCATAATTTATTCATTTTTATGTTTTTAATTATTACTGTACTATTAATTATTATGTTTTTATATTTATTTTAGTTCAGTTTCATACACTATTGCTTTTGTTTTATTTGTTACCATTTCATTTTTACTCCACCTGTATTATTTTTGTTATTTTACCTTTTTCCATTTTGCTCTGCTTTAACAATGCAAATGTGCAATTTTTATTTTATTAATTATGAAACTGAAAGAGGGAAAGGCATTAATATAGTAAGAGATGGAGAAATTTGCTACAAATAACTCCTCTTTTGGGTAGTGTATAGATACACACACACACACACACACACACACGTGAACGTCCACGTGCACACACACACACACACACACAAAAGCCAAAAGAGGAGTTATTTGCAGCAAATACACATGCATGTCTTTAATACAGCCATTCTTTTTGAATAATTTTAAATATTGACTTTGTCCAAGTCACGCCACTGATGGCATCAGTTGCCCTGTCTTCCAGGGTGCAGGCCATCTGTGACACCAAAACCAAAAACAGGCTCTCATAACCTGATTCATAAGATGCATCAGCTTTCAGAATGCACATATGATTCATGAGCACAAATAAAAAAAATATGTGTTTGGATGCATATTAAAATTGTTCCTCGCTGTGGGCTCTCACACTGTCACACCCTGTTTCACTCTCTATATTTTCGACTGTTTCACATGTCCTGAGATACTGTTGATAAACATGGTCAAGCCACATTAATCACACCCTCATCTGCAAATTAACACCCAGTGATCTTGTATACACCATGACTTGCATATATATATATATATGTATATATATATGTATATATGTGTATATTTGAAGAGTTTATTTGCAAAAACGGATAACTCGAACTTCACGCATAACTTCAAAAATCATGTTTTTTATAATGTTATCATGTTTTTATTGTGTTAGTTCTCTGTTTTTTAAAGTTGTTTTTTAACCTAGTCAAAATAAACCATCTGCAGTTTGATTGAGATTAACTGGAATGCACAATGAAAAAAACGGAGTTCTCTGTTTTTGCAAATGAACTCTTTATATATACATTATAATGAATGTTTATGTCTTCAATGTTTTTATTATTTAATAGACCGTATGGTACTCAAGGCCATGATTGTTATGGTCACTCTGGTGCATGTGGTACCTAACAACAACTATGTTCATAATATATCACAACCTCCAATAACTTTTTCTTACATGTTTATGTGTTTAAACAAGATTAAGCCAGGTATATTCAGCTCATGTGAAGTTATATTAATCAGCCAATAGAGGGAGCACTTCTTAGTAAGTCATAATATACTAGTAATAATTATATACTAAAAAAAAAAATATATATATATATATATACTACTACAATATTCATTAGTCCAACATCCACTGGTTTGGGGATTTAAATAATAATAATAATAATAATGGTTTTATTCAGAAAGGATGCACCAAGTTGATCAAAGCTGACAGTAAAGACATTTATAATGTTAAAAAGAATTATTGTTCAAATAAATGTTGTTAATTTGAACTTACTGTTCATCACAAAAAAATATGTTTCCACAAAAATATTAAGCAGCTATATTTCAATCAATGATCAGCTTTGATTCAGCTTTGCATCACAGGTATAAATTACATTTTTAAATATTTCAGTTTATACAATTACATTTTATATAATTTAAACAGTTATTTTAAATTGTAATGATATTTCACAACTTTACTGTTTTGCTGAATTTTAGATCAAATAAATGCAGCCATAGTGAGCATGAGAGGCTTATTTTAAAAACATTCAAAAATTCTTCCCAACCCCAGATTTTTGAATAGTAATGTATGTGTGTTCCTTGCAGCTCTGTTATTTAGTTACTTGCCTTGTGGCTCACGATTACAGACCAGTGACCCTAGTGACTTTAGCTGTCTCTATCTTATGTTCCTCTTTGTTGATCATCCGGTGCTTTGCCCCGTCCTTGCACAGCTGACAGCTCTACGCCCGTGAAACCCTATCAGATGTCTGGCTCTGTTCCTCCTGGGGTCTCTAGGTTATTGATTTCTGCAGTGGACTTGGTGCATGGGGATCAATACTTCTACAAAGGGTTATAACTAAAATTATTTTGTACAGATATTAGTAAGGGGGCATTTCTTTTTCCTCTACAACGATTTTCTGTTAAATTGAGTGCATAATTAAAATAGTAACTGTACTGACATTATCTGACTTCCAAAAAGCTCTTTCATTGTTAAGCTTCTCTTTTCAAGACATTTGATGGACAAGAGTCGTGGATTATTGTGATGTTTTTTATTCAGCTGTTTAGACTCTCATTCTGACGGCACCCATTCACTGCAGGGGATCCATTGGTGATGTAATGCTAAATTTCTCCAAATCTGTTCCGATCTTGGATGCCCTGAGGGCGAGTAATGCCTTTTTTGAAGTGCCTATTTACAGTAAGCGCAAATAGCCCGCCTTGTTGGCAAAGACTATTTACACTAACGTGTGATTGGAATACTGAAAAAAAGAGTTGCGTAAAAAGTGGCGTAGATGGGAAGGCGCATGTTTTTTTACACAATCGACCCAAGTTGGAACCCAACTTTTTTTCTCCCTTTTCAGATCTCGTATAGCATCGGAAAGGCATTTAATATCAATAAAAATGAAGGAAATAATCAAAAAGTTGAAAATAAAGTATCGGTTAGGTGTAGGGAGGGCTTTATTGTCCCAATAAGGTGGCATCCATTTAATCATTTGAATTAAAACTATAATTTACACTCAATACGTTATTATTGCGTACTGTTTTATAATGTACTACAATACTGAAGTGCAGATAATTGCCACTATTTGCAATAAGTATAAATAGCAGAAAATCTTGCTGTTTTAACATAGTGTAAATAGAATCTATAGCTATTTGCACTTACCTAGTGCAAACAGCTGCTGCCTTTTTTTTTTTTTTAGCTTGAAAGATTCCTTTAATTTCTCAGCCAAAAATATTATTTTAACAATAGATGTTTTGTAAAAAAAAAAAAAAATAAAAAAAAAACATGACTGTGTAATCTTTGTATTACATTTCAGACACAACCTTGATCTTTGCTTGTGAAATATAATCGTGACGCTTGTGCAGAGAGCCCAGCAAAGTCATCGGGTATTGTCACCAGAAGCATTGTCATTAGCACGCCGTGTCAGGCTATAAATTACCAACACAATGCGGGTCATGACAAGGATGGCAGTTATTGGAATGGCAGCAATGTAGCAGGGCCCAAGTCTCTCTGAGCATTTGGCAAGTGTGTAACACTTTGATCATCTGTCAGCTCAGAGGGGGCTATCTGCCTTGTGCCAAGTCTCTAAAATTGAGAAGGGAAACAGAGATAGACATTGGCTCCAAACATCCTGCATTCTCCACTTCCTTCCTGCGCTGGCCCACATTGTCAGGCTTCCTCTTTCTCTTCTGCAGCCAATCACAAAGCACTGCTTTACAGATAAGCCCCTCCCACCATGGAGGAAGGGTCTCAGTAAAGCTGATTTGTGTTATTATTCTGTCTGATAGTCTCTCTGGGGATTGATATGTGATTGATGACAACATCCAGCCCTTCCATACCGGTGTTTAATGGGATAGAAATACAACCTGGGTGATGAGTGAAGCAGTGTGGGTTGAGGAAATCTGGTCTGCTGTAGCATCCTACATCACCCCAGCAGAACTAACCTCAGTTAACATAAGGAAAATAAATAAAGAATTCCTTACAGAGCTTATTAGGCTCCTAACACACCTTGGTTATGACAGACAGATGGTTTAATTTACTGTCACGGCACGCTCAAGACCCCCTGGTCCACCGTCTCACTCACTGCGGACTTCTAAAGCATGTAAACATATTAGCTGGTGCCTGCTGGATGTGGACTGAGTATCTCTACAAAGTTTGACGAACAAAAACATACTAGTTCAAATCAAAATGTATTTTTTAAACACAAGCAGAGTGTTATTTCTGCAAGCTCAAACCCCAAAATGACAAATTTACTAGTTTAAGATCTGTAGATCTGACTGTAGGGTTTACTACAGTGCCAAAGCGTGACAATGCATTTTAATTTCAGAAGCATTTTCTGGTGCTGAAATGAAAATGCAGACAGTCTTAGCTCGCAGTGTTGATACAGACCTCCTCGAGTCATGACAGGAGCAGAGAGACAGAGACAGGATATCCATGACAATGCATCCTATTTCACTGCTGCTTATCTGGAGAATGCTGTCTTCAGCCAACACTCATTCTCTCGCTCTACGGTTGTATATAAAAAAACTCAGAGCAGCCAATAACAAACTGCAGATGAGGTGAACAAATAGGCCTAGTTTCAGGTTAAACTGAGTCATCTGCTCTGTATTTTGGAATATGAAACGCATATAATTAATATAATCCTACCATTGTCAAAGCATGAAAAGATATTAAACTGTGGTTATGGAATGATTTAATCATCATACAGAATGTATTCAAACACTAAACATTGTGTTTGAACGTCCTTAGTTGGATAAATGATAAAGCCAAGTGACATATGCAATCTTTTTTTATTCATTTCTTCCTAAACCTTTTTGATAATAAAAAAATGAAGTATTGCATTAGCGAACAATGAGCAATATGTTAACATTAGTTAATGAAAATACCGTTTTACTAAACTATTGTGAGTTGTGTATGTTAGCTGAGGTCAGTTAGTTAAATAATTTTAACAGATTAAACTTTTAATTTTAATAATATATTAGTAAATGTTGAAATTAACATTAAGATTAATAAATGCTTTAGTATTTTTATTGTTAGTTCACCTTTACTAATATAGGCTAACAAATGGAATTTTATTATAACTTGTGTGACCGAAATATCTTTAACTTACATTTCCCTTATCATTTAATCACTGACAAATGTTTAGAGCACAATATGCTTGTGATATGTGACCCTGGACCACAAAACCAGTCATAAGTAGCACGGGTAGCCTATATTTGTAGCAATAGCCAACAATACATTGTATGGTATGGAGGCAGAATGATCTCATTAATTTCACGCAAAAGACGCGATGCACACATGCATAGCCTAAATTAATTCACATGCATGAGAAATAATTCACCTGCACGAAAAAAAAAATATATTCACAAAAACAAATTCACATGCACAAAATAAGAATATATATTCATAAAATACGTTTCACAAATGCAAAACACAACTGACAAATGTACAACTGTGTACAAAATTTTTGAATGTTTAAAATTCACGAGTGTATCATGGACTGTGAATGTGTGAATCGCCTTATGTGTGTGTGTGTGTGTGTGTGTGTGTGTGTGTGTTTGAGACTCTCCTGGCAACGAACTCCCCCACGCGACTCACTCGTACTCTTTAACCAATCAGATTTGAGCCTGTCAGTCGACCAATCATAACCCACTGTGGGCGTGCCTACCTGGATGCTGACGTTATCGGCCCGAGACCACCGTTCGAGTTTAATCATGTCTAAACGACCGATTTTACAAAATGATAAACCTTTACTATGCCATTTTGTAAAATCGGTCGTTTAGACACTTGCTATTGTGAACAATGTAAGCCAGCGGCTGCTGTTTAGTGTGTTATGATTTAATATTGATCAATTCATATGTTTATTTAATAAATAATCATTATTCACGTGGATACCATACGACATTAAGATATTAGATTCAGAAACTCAGTGTAAAGCATAAAATAATGTTTTTACTGATGGGATATGTGGTAAATAAATAGAAGATTATGAAAATATACGCACGCCATATAAGCACGCCAAACACGTTCGTATAATATATACGCCAAAGTCCATTTTTGCGTAACCACAAGCTATGAGGTGATGATGTGAATCCAGAAGTTTCATTTGGACCTGTAACTCTTTCAAAATGGTCATGTTGCAACCCATTCATTTTGACGGTTTCAACAGATTTTTAAGTCATGCATTATTACTACTTTTTTTTTTTTACATATATAACAGAACCCCATAACTTTGTTACATGCATGTTCAAGGTGTAAAGCTTTATGCATTGTTAAATGTTCTTGTTATTGTTCTGGTTTTATGTCAGAATTAAAACATTCAAAACAAGTCAGTTGTTACAGTTGCTGTATAACACTTATTAATTTAAGTTTATTAAAGTTTTGATGAATATTTTGGGAATAAAATGTCCATGAAATGACCTGACCATGATAAATTGCAATGTGCCTATAACATGAAATATGAATTGACAATTATGGAGTACAAACGTAGCACAGCTGAATATACAGGTGCATCTCAATAAATTAGAATGTCGTGAAAAAGTTCATTTTTTCTTGTAACTTATTTCAAAAAGTGAAACTTTCATATATTTTAGATTTATTACATGTGTAGCAGAGGCCAGCAAATGAGTGCTGTGCAGGTAAAACCTCACTCCCGATCTCAAGAGGTGCTCTAGCGACTGATGCTAGAGGTCATGGCCTTTAGCCTCCTTGTTCGAAACCCGCTCGGAGCGGGGCGAGTAGGACCGCAACACATGTAAAGTAAACATTCAAAAAAATTAGTTTTAATTTTTATGATTAGAGCTTTCATCTCATGAAAGTCAAAAATCAGTATCTCAAAATATTAGAATATTTACATTTGAGTTTGAATAAATGACCATCCATACAGTATAAATTCTGGGTATCTCTTCTGACACCACAATAATGGGGAAGACTGCTGACTTGGCAATGATCCAGAAGACGAACATTGACACCCTCCACAAAGAGGGCAAGTCACAGAAGGTCATTAATGAAAGGTGTGGCTGTTTACAGAGTGCTGTATCAAAGCATATTAAATGCAAAGTTGACTGGAAGGAAGAATTTGGGTAGGAAAAGGTGCACAAGCAACAGGGATGAGCGCAAGCTTGAGAATACAGTCAAGCAAAGCTGATTCAAACACTTGGAAGAGCTTCACAAGGAGTGGATTGAAGCTGGAGTCAGTGCATCAAGAGTCACCATGCTCAGACGTCTTCAGGAAAAGGGCTACCAAGCCACTTCTGAACCAGAGACAACGTCAGAACAGAAGCATCTTACCTGGGCTGCGGAGAAAAAGAACTGGACTGTTGCTCAGTGGTCCAAAGTCCTCTTTTCAGATGAAAGTAAATTTTGCATTTCATCTGGAAATCAAGGTCCCAGAGTCTGGAGGAAGAGTGGAGAGGCACTTAACCCATGTTGGTTGAAGTCCAGTGTGAAATTTCCACAGTCAGTGATGATTTGGGTTGCCACGTCATCTGCTGGTGTTGGTCCACTGTGCTTTCTGAAGTCCACAGTCAACGCAGCCATCTACCAGGAAATTTTAGCGCACTTCATGCTTCCTTCTGCTGACAAGCTTTATGGAGATGCTGATTTCATTTTCCAGCAGGACTTGGCACTTGCACACTGCCAAAGGTACCAAAAGCTGGTTCAATGACCGTGGTGTTACTGTGCTTGATTGGTCAGCAAACTCGCCTGACCTGAACCCCATAGAGAATTTATGGGGTATTGTCAAGAGGAAGATGAGAGACAACAGACCCAACAGTGCAGATGAGCTGAAGGCTGCTATCAAAGCAACTTGGGCTTCCATACCACCTCAGCAGTGCTACAAACTGATCACCTCCATGCCACGGCGAATTGAGGCAGTAATTAAAGTAGAAGGAGCCCCTACCAAGTATTGAGTACATATACAATAAATGAACATACTTTCCAGAGGGCCAACAATTCACTAAAAATGTTAGTTTTTTTATTGGTCTTATGAAGTATTCTAATTTGTGAATTGGTGGGTTTTTGTTAAATGTGAGCCTAAATCATCACAATTAAAAGAACCAAAGACTTAAACTACTTCATTGAATTTTTGTGTGCATTGAATTTATTTAATACACGAGTTTAACAATTTGAGTTGAATTACTGAAATAAATGAACTTTTCCACGACATTCTAATTTATTGAGATGCACCTGTATTTAAATTGTGCATGAATATTTCCAAACACTATGACAGTGCAATCTCTGTGTGAGATATGTGATTGTTGTCATAGTTTCTATAGAAATCTAAAATACATGTTTGAATTAAAATAAAAATGGATGATAAATACGCCTTTTGTATGGAATTAAATAGCAAGCACTTTGAGTGTCTTGTTCATCATTTTGATATTCATATAAAAGCAACAGAACTGAAATTATATCATGTTTATCAGCAGCACAGCATATGAGTGAGAATAACGCGATATCTGCCTTTGATCTCGTAGGTGTCTGTTCCACTTGGAGAGGGCAGAACTGTCTGTCTTGACTGCGCTTATTTCACTCGCCCCCCTCACTGCAGCCGCCTACTCTCGCCTACATTTCAGGCAAGGCGAGGCGCATCTCAAACAAGCCTTCTAGAATACCCAAGACGTGTCACTCCTATAGTTTTGAACAGGGCCGTAGCTAGTGGATTGGGGGGCCCCCTGAAAAAATATTGATGTGCTGAGGATACTAAACCATTTTTCGGGAGGGTAGCGGAGCAGATATTAGAAAATTTCTTTAACCAAATTGCATGCTTTTTTGTGGTTTTCATAATATCTCAGTTATACAACTAATAAAATATTAGAATTATTCACAGAACATGGGCCTATATAGTATAATTCCTGGATTTTGTGGGGCCCTCTGGGTGGTGGGGGCCCCTAGAATTGTCACCACCTTTCACCCCACTAGCTACGGCCCGGGTTTTGAATGGGGAAAAATGCAACGCTCAATCGCAGGAAGCCCCGCCTTCTGAATGGAAGAGCCAATCCCTAATCGGTAAAGTCAGCGCGTCACTGCAGCTGCAGTTAGAAGTCTCGGTTGCTATAGAAACAGTCAGCGTTCTGAGATGTACGTTTAGGACTGCGCATGCGCACTGGCTGATTTCGCCTAAAAAATAAGCTTTTTATAGCACTATTTGAGCAAAATAAACAACATTTATGATACAGTTGTTGTCGGATTTCTTTGGTGATTTCAAATATCAACCCGGGATTATCAGATATTATCATAAAACATTTTTATTAACATTAAAAATTTAATTTAATATTTGTATAGGCTATTATTATTAGTATTATTATTACATTAACTTAGGGTTATATTTTTATATTTGTTATATGCTTATATTTCCCCCTTTAAATTTGTGTATCGCTTTACCTAGTTAACGTTTTGCGTAATTATGCTATATTTGCTAGCCTACCATATATTTTGCAAATACTGTGAGCACTTGACAATTATGCCAATAAAGTTTTGACTTTATGACTGTATTTATGCCCGTGTGTGATGATAAATGAGCGTGTTGTGTTTTCATTTCCAAATGAAATTACGTGAATGATTAACTCCTCAATTAAACACTAATATAGTATTTGTAATTATGGTCTATTACTTAGCAGAAATAAAATAAAATATAGCCTATGTTAAATTTAAACTGCATTCCAGTAAAAATTCCAGTCAGCATAATCAAAACTTTATTGGCATGTCGAACATTTACAGTAGGCTGTTATTTACAATTCAGAACGTTAAGTAAAGAGATCGAAATGAAGGGAAAAAACGAATATCAAAATAAAACCAATAATAATAGGCTAATAATAAAATTATTAATAATAATAATAATATACAAATATTACCGGAAAAAGACGATCAGTTAATGGATTTACAAGACTGGGATGGATAAAAATGTTTTCTTGTGAGCCTATTTTATTTTATGCACTTTATGTAACATTTCATGATAAACTTCATATGAATGCTGACTATGGCACATAATATAGTTCGGTAGCCATGGTAATAATTTAATAATGTAATTTCTATAATAATTAATATAATAATTTCTTAATTCTAAATAAAATATTAATGAATCCATCTCTGATAATCCCGGGTTGCTATGGTCACGCAGGTTTGTTTACGCACTGAACTCGTGGCCACAATAAAAATATGATAGTTTCAACAAAATGATCTCCACAACATATTATCACATTCCCACGAGTTATGATGTAGTGGCCACGACAAAACTAAGTGAACCGACCATGTCACCTCGCGGGCACCGTAATATTCTTATTTTGTGCACGTGAATTTGTTTTTGTGAATATATATAGCCTATATATTTTTTTTCGTGCACGTGAATTATTTCTCATGCATGTGTGCATGCGTCTTTTGCGTGAATTATTGATGAGATCATTCTGCCTCCATAGTATGGGTCAAAATGATAGATTTTTCTTTTATGCCAAAAATCATTAGGATATTAAGTAAAGATAATGTTCCATGAAGAAATTTTGTAAAATTCCTACCATAATATCAAAACGTAATTTTTTATTAGTAATATGCATTGCTAAGAACTTCATTTGGACAACTATAAAAGCGATTTTCTCAATATTTAGATTTTTTTTTTTTGAACCCTCAGTTTCCAGATTTTTAAATAGCTGTATCTCAGCCAAATATTGTCCCATCCTAACAAACCATACATCAATGGGACGCTTATTTATTCAGCTTTCAGGGGATGTATAAATCTCAATTTTTAAAAAAATGACTCTTCTGACTGGTTTTGTGGTCCATGGTCACATATGTAAATGATTTGGTAAATAATGACAGGACTTGTGTTGCTATGGCTACTTCGTCAGCTGAACGCGACTTTGCGAGCAAGCGTTTTTAGCAAACTTGTAAATAATTTCTGTGATTACTGAAATGGTTTTAAACGCGTAAAACTTATATTTACTTAGGCAACTTCATAATTCGCGCCCTGACATAAGTGTCGAAATACATTTTGCGGCTACTATATATTAGTCTAAGTCCTCCGGGTGTTACGGGTGTCAGCAGCGCAATAGCCTACAGAACATCTGAAACAGGAAGAGAGAGAAAGACACACACAGAGAGAGAGAGGAAGGCGCGGGGAGGGGAGAGCGAAAATAAGAGGTGAAAGAGCGAGTGGGGAGAGCAGCGGCACACGGATCAGTCACTCTCCGCTGGTGCTCCAACCCTGGAAACACCATCCAGTTATTACATCGCCCGTGATTCTGCTATGCGCATCGGACGAGGAGACGCCACTTGCGCATTGGTTTTGGATTGGTGTTAAATCTTTTACTGTGCATCACTGGACAGGATGGAGCATTGGAGACAATGTGCGGTATGGCTGATCAATTGTAAGGTGCTGCCACCGAACCATCGGGTGACATGGGAGTCCGCTCAGGTGTTCGACCTGGCGCAGACCCTGCGGGATGGGGTCCTCCTTTGCCAGCTCCTCAACAACCTGAGACCCCAGTCCATCAACCTGAGGGAGATCAACCTGAGACCTCAGATGTCACAGGTAAGAGATAGCCTATACCTGAAGGCAAGAAGTAGTTCTGTGTTTACAGTTAGAATGGACGTTAAACTCAATAATTGAGGGTTAAAAGCGTTTTTAGAAACATGTGTTATGTATATGAAAAGGGTGGACTTACTGCTGTGTACGTACTTATACGTCCAACATTTTTGCAACAGAAAGTTGATATTTTGGCATCTGTACCGTTATTTGTGTGCTGAATCTGCCCCCCCCCCCCCCCCCCCCCCCGTCGGTTCATATGAACAGTGGAGTAACAATATGAAGAGAGATGTTAATCTTTAAAGATGCACTCATTTTTCTTAATTTCAAACGTTTTGTACATAAAAAGGAACAGAAATTTTAAAAAGATTATTAAAAATTCTAGAAATATCATGGGCGCCACCATGTTGAGATCACATGACCCAGCTAACTAAACGTTTTGCTAGCATTTCCATTAAGTTATGAAAATGTTATTTCTTTAAAACTATATAAATAATTCTATATAAATTTTATTCTGAATCTATTAGTAACATTTACAAAATGTTAGACGAACTTCCAACTTCCAAACATTTGTGAAAAAACATGCATGAACAACGTATAATATATATATATATATATATATATATATATATATATATATATATATATATATATATATATATATATATATATATATACATTGTGCTTACCTATTGAGAACATTATTAAAGACCAGATCACTTTGTATGAATGTTTTGTAAACATTACTGGAAGAATGTTTGTTCATAACTTTGGCAGAATGTTCTGAGAATGTTCCCTGTTAGCTGCTGGGTCATGCAGTTGAGTTACTGCTATTACTACTAATGACAATAATAATACTATGTTTATTTTATGTAGTACTTTCAGTCAGCGCGCAAGATGTTTTTCAAAACATAAAAATAAAAGTATAACTTCTAAAACCACTATATGAGACAAATAAGAGCTGGCTAAACACAACCCAAAAATGAGTGAGTGTACCTTTAAGGAGAATATTTCACTTCCTACATATAACTGCCTATGAAAGAAAATGTATGTGAAATGAGTCCAACTGTTTAAACCCAAGAGGACAAAGTGCTTTCTGATACATAATTTGGTCAAAACCATGAATCTACAGCATTCTGGTCAGGATCAGGGTCAGACGAAAGCTTTTTTAGTCTGGTCTCGTTCGCTGTACCCTGTCAGGTGAGAGCAGGATTAGTTGTCTGTGGGAAGCTGCTTTATTGAAAACAGCGGCCTTTGATATATATCTCTCGTTCTGTGTTGTCAAACACCATCTGCTCCAAGTCTGGACTTGATTACACATCCCTCTCACATGAGGAGAAAGCTGCCATCAACACAATGATGCTTCATAGGACTGATACAGTATTCACAATATTGACCTTTATTTTTAAGGAAACGGATGTACACTAACTAGTGTCTAGACAGGCATACGTGCACCTTGTTTGTGAGAATAGACCTTTGCATTACATTTGTCAATGTGGTTCGGTCACAGTGAGCTGATTCCAAGAAACATTTACAAAAAGTCAATAGAGTCTGCTTTTAGTTTTTTAAATAAAGGCCTTGTTTAGTTCACTGGTTTACTGACAAATATATTCTGTGGAAGTTTGACATATCTAATCATAATTACAGCATATGTCATTTTGGCTTTGAGGCATCGCCTTGCTTCTGATTACATCAGATATGCTTCTTTGTTTTCATTTGGTTTGTTATATCATAGTTTCTTTTCGCGTATTTGATTTTCATATGCACTGACGTAAATGTGTCTCCATTCACCAAGCGGCTTTATCCACAGAGAATTAACATATGCAAAAAAAAAAATGAGCAAATGGTCTGTGTAAACCAGTGTTTTGAGCATAGAGGTGAAATTTCCATCTCTAAGGGCAGCATCTGAATCCTTGCATGAATTATTCATGACGTTTTTGGCAGCTATTTTATCAAAGACTCATTACAGCACATGGGACACAGACGCGGGCGTCCCGGGGGAACAGCTCAGACAAAAGCAGTGAAGAGAGCAAACTAAAAGCCGGAGTCCCCACATCATCAGGGCACCTCCAGGGGCCCAATGGGTCCTTTGGGTTTCCCCTCATCCTACGATAGCCGTGTAATTAAAATATAATGCTGAATTCACCCCTGAAATTTCTGAATTAATGTCAGTAATGGTTTGATATTCTGGACAGGCAAGGGGGTATTCTGTGTGTGAAGGAGGGGGTTACACTGATTGAGAGTTACATATAGGTAAGCAGTTTTGAGGAAGTTACCGGTAAACTGTAACTTCCTATATATACACAAACACTTTTATTTATCAACAATGCATTGATTAAAAAAAGAGACAGTAAAGGCAATTACATTGTTTTAAATAAATGGTGTTCTGAACTTTCTATTCATCAAATAATATATTTTTTAATTAATTAATATATAGATAGAAATATGTTCTATATAAATATATTAATTAATAAAATATATAATATATATATATAAGTATATAAATATATATAAGTATGTTTATGTTTCAAAATATTGGGGTCTTTCTTTTTTAAAAGAAATAATACTTTTATTTATCAACAATGCATTGAAGAGACAGTAAAGGCATTGACATTGTTTTAAAAAATATTTTAAATAAATAATGTTCTTCTGAACTTTCTAGTCATCAGAGAATGATTTTTTGTTGAACTATATATATATATATATATATATATATAACATTTTTAATGAAGATAAATTAAAGACAGTAATGTTGTAAAATGTTATTGCAATATTACAATGTAAAATTACTGTTTTTTAAAATGTAGTTTTATATTATATAATTATATTTGAAATTATATATCTAAATATATCAAATTCTGAAATTTTTGGTTTCAAAATCAGCATAGAAAGTGCAAACAGCAGTTAGTGCATTATTTTAGGCCTACATACAGTACAGGTTTAGAACACAGAAGCTTCTGGGCAGGTTTGAAACATGAAACGTGGAAGTGCAAGTTTGAGGAAGCCACAAAGGCAAGCATCTTTCTCACGCACTGCGTCAATCAGACAGTTGCTTTATAGGTTTCTTCCGTTTAACACACGTGCTTTTGAGAAGAGTGGAAGGAAATGACAACAGGTGTTTGGCAGGGCCTCAAAACTTTATTTAGATATCAACAGATGTCAGTGAAAATTACGTATGCAAGATTTCATTATCAAACAGTGAAGTTATCTACATTACAAAATACATATAATGCACTTTAATGCATTTTTACACAGTTGTATCTGGTTTGCTGCAAAATCACCGGTGAGCGGTTATTTCACACTGTCATCGTAATGCCAGATAGTCACTGTCTCATCATTAGGTTGGAGGGGGAAACACAAATGCTGACGCCCACTCACTGGGCAGATAGTTTCCGAGCAGTGACGCCCGCCGGGGAAATGAGGAAATGGGATGGAGGAAGGAAATGAAACTAAACGTCCTCTAAAGACCCTTGACTGCGCCGTGGTGAAACATCAGAACCTCCAGTGGCTCAGATCTGTCTCTTTTTTTCAGTGAAACCGCGAGCAACAAGCTCCTGTCTCAGTTTTTGACTTTTGATTTACAAAATGTGCATGACAGGTCCTGGGCTGTTTTTCAAGTGTATACTTTCATTTTTTATGTAGTGTCCATTGAGAATCTCCTTGAATAATACATGTATACTGTATATTACGTAGACAATCTGTTAAAAGCTCCTTTTGGGAAGGGGTCAGAGACTGGTCACAGCAGCATATGTGTGTTTGAACATTTGAAACACCCATTAGTTTTAGCTACGGTGCAGCTCCAAGGTTGTTTTTGTAATTCTCTGTGTCAGACTGTGGATTTGTACATTTCAGACTGGGACTGGTGGCATTGGTTTCCAAAAATCCACTGATTTGATGTAGCGTACAAGAGGAATAACTAGACATTTGCATTTTCTGAAGTAAATATGAGTTGTTGATGGTTGTTCATGCAGAAGTCGTTGATGTTAGCGTAGTTGTCAAGGCTTGCAGTTTCAGATGTGTCACTGAGCTGCACGATTAATTAAAATAAAACCAAAACTGCGATATGACTTAGTGTGAGTATCAAATTACAAAGGCTGCGATTTAATTACATAAATATATGTACTGCATGTTTCATAGGGAAGCGCAGCACTGTAATCTTTTACACATGAGCAGCTTATGTTCTGGTGTTTTCAGTATTTCAAAGTGCTTTGGTTCACTGTGTGTTGCTCCACACAAACTCATCTCTGCATGTGCTGTTATTTTAGCTTATAATAGTCATTTATAAACCAGCTGATGTCAACAGAAGAGAAGATTCTGTAAAACGGTTCCCTCTCACCAGAATAAAAGCTTGATTATGAAAAATACACTATTATTATTTTATTTATTTTACAAATACTTGATTTTTTATTTTACCGTGAAATTGTATATATTACAAATTAATATTATATTCATTTAATATAATAAATGTTAACATATTATATTAAATTACATTTACATCTTATTTGTTTAATATTTTTATTTTATAATATTAATTTTATTGGACTGTAAAATATAATTTTATTTTTCTTAAACACTTGATTTTTTATTTTACAGTGATATATTACAAATTAATATTATGTATTAATATTACATTAATATTAATACTTGTGTTTTGTAAAATAATAATAATTTCACCTTTTTCACTTTTTTTTGCATTTTAAATGTCAACTGCAAAATTTATTAAAGGGGTCATATGACGTTGCTAAAAAGAACATTATTTTGTGTATTTGGTGTAATGCAATGTGTTTATGTGGTTTAAGGTAAAAAAAAAAACATTATTTTCCACATACTGTACATTATTTTTGCTCCTCTAAGCCCCACCTTTCTGAAACACGCCGATTCTTACAAAGCTCATCGTTCTGAGAAGCGAGGCGTGCTCTGATTGGCCAGCTATCCAGTGTGTTGTGATTGGCCGAATACTTCAAGCGCGAGATGGAAATGTTACGTCCCTTACCATATTGTGATGCCGTGTCCTGGCGCGACGACACAAAAACAATAAAACCATTACAAACGAGGCATTTGTTGCATCTAGTGAGGACATAATTACTGATTATAATGACTTATACTGTCTTTTTACGTGTCTCGTTGCATCGCGCCGCGTAAACATTACCATGTCTGCATTTGTGATCTGAGAAATGACAAACAACAAGCGCTACTCTACACTGCTCAAAACTCACGTTTGAATAGTCAGTGGCAAATTCTTTAAATAAGAAAACATACTTACAGGCTGTGAGTCAGAAGCGCCAGACTGTCCTTGTAAAGTTGGAATTGCCCCACTTTATAGAAACAGTCTTTGAGCATAGCTGGCTGGCTACTCCCATGTTCAGGAAATAGTCCCCCATAAAATGTGCTGCACACACTCCAATGTTTGGGTTGAACTGTTCTGGAACAGTGTAAATACAACTTAACCACTGATTTCTAGTTGTCCTCTTTTGGAAGCCCAAACAAAGTACTTTAGCTTTCACAACGAAACACAGCGTCTCCACGACATGGCGGCGGATAATAGTTCCGCCTTCTTTCATGGCGTATACATTTGGACGGTGTTTTGCAAATCTCCCCACACTGGGACGTAGATATGTGGGGGCGTGTTTGAATGAGCCGTTTAGGTGGGCGTGGTCTAGTCTTAACTTTTATAAAGAATATCTCTTTGGTTTTGAGACTTTAGTCTTTAATCTATGCACAAACAGCTTGTAACACTCCAAAGAGAAAGGAAAACTTGAAATCACATCATATAACCCCTTTAACACACACAAAAAAAAATTAAAAATTGCACTATTTCCCCAAATCGTGCAGACCTAATTGTTTGTTGCTGCCTTCTATGACATTTCTCGGTGGTTTCTGGTGTTCTGGGTGGTTATGTACTGGTAAGCACATAAGCGCGTTATCTGAGGCCTTATTTGTGTCAGTAGCACATATTGTGCAGCGTTACATGCCAGAATTGTATAAATAGACTAGATGGTTTGTTCAGATCCCCAACCCAAAGTATGTTCATTAGTAACGATGAAAGTCACTACATCACGCTACAGGAAAAAAAAAAATTCAGAAACAGCATGTCATGCATATTAATGCACATTTTCAGGATGCACAAATCTTTGCAAGGTCTAGTAAGTCCAGCCAAATCTCTCTCTCTCTCTCTCTGTGCATCTCTCTGAGACTGACCTTTCCTTCTGTCACCAAGGTAACAGGCTCTACTGTAAATGGTTGGGGATCAGGAGGAATAAAGAGACTCTCTAAAGACAGTGTGAATCACACATTTACAGTTCATCTTTTGAACTGCACAGATGGATTTTTGCACAGTAATGTGCTAATTATGCTGGTCACCAAGGGATACACACATGCATTAGGATTTGTAAATGAAGGCAGACATTTCCATGTTCAGGCAGAGCTCTTTTGTTGCAAAAAAATCCATGATTATTATGTTTGGAAAACCAACCCAGCCCCTCTTATGAGATTTGAATTGTATTCTGAACATTGTAAAAGCATTTACCGTCTGCGCTGATGACATTAAACTGAACAGAGACGGTCATTAATGATGAGATTTAATTGTAGTATCCAATTGTGCATCCTTTTAAGTGGCCAGTAAAAACAGCGATATCCTTCTCTGTGCTCACATGGCAAAATGGCCTTTTTGATGACACGTAGATGACGATCAATCAGGGGTGCTCTCGTAAATGCATGCACACGTCCTGCAGCAGTGCAGCAGCCTTTACTTTAGACCTTTAGCGGAGCAATGACATCACAGCACACAATGAAATGAGCATTATCTTGTCCCAGTCGGGTTAAAAATAGCCCATAAACGGTAGCTATAAAGATGCAGTGGCACTGGTAGAATTTCACCAGGATGCCAGTGAAGCACTTATATCAAATTGCATTTCAAAGTGCTGATGCATCTGTAAAGTGAAGCTCCTGAGATAAAATAAGAGAATTGATGTTTTGAGTTCTGTTAAAGTGCATTCAGACACATTCTGACAAAACACATCAAATGGACTGTCATGGATGACAATTTTGAGCTCTTGGTGAATCGAACAATCCTACTGCTTCTCTTAGAAGTACATTACACAAGTACACAAACACAACTTGACGTGTGCCTTGCAGCGAGGATCAGATTTGTAGTCTGGGTTCTAGAGGATAGAAATCATTTGAGGGAGTTATATATAGATACACTATGAAAAAATGTTTGCAATTTTAATGAAAAAAAGAGAGTAAAAATGTTTGTAAAGTACATTGCATATACATTAAACATGTTTTGAGAAGAAAGACATAACCATATAATACATGTTCAAAATATGTTTAATATAAGACAGTGCATGTACTTTTATGGTCACCTTGCAAATGATGATGCATCACATTTTAATGAATTTATTTTTTTAAATGAAATGTAAACAAATGTGATGTGTCATAATTTTTAATTCAGTTTAATTCAGTATTTTAATTCAATTTAATTCAAATGTAATTATTATTGATTAATTTCAATAATATTAGTAGTATTTTTTAGTTTTACATTATTACTAGTTTAAATATTTTTATGATATTTCAATGTTGTATCATTTTAATTTAATGTCACCTTAAAAATTATGTATCACTTTTGATTATATTCAATTTAGAATAAATATAATCAAATGTGAGGTGTCATCATTTTCAAAGTGACATTTTTACAAAAAACTTTCAATAATATTATGAATATTTTAAAAGTTCTAATATTATATAATATGATATTAAAACTATTTCAGCAGTATATAATTTAATTTAATACATCACCTTAAAAATGATGACATATCACACTTGATTATATTTCAAGGTGACATACTGTATATTATATTAAAATTATAGTAAATTATAGATCCATTTACAGTAAAAAATGGCTGTGATTTTTACTGTAAATGGAACTATAATTTACTTAACTATAATTTAACTTGAATATAATTTACAGTGACAATGCATGTACTTTTACAGTAAATATTGTAGAAATATTTTTGTGAGTAAAAAAAATAACATCACTTTGAAAATGATGACACATCACATTTGATTATATTTAATTGAAATAATTTTTACATTCATAGTGCCCTTCAAGTCGGAACACACCTTGTGAAATTTAAGATGATGTACGTACGTCTGGGGACGGGGCGGGTGTGTTAATTGCGTTAAAAATTTTAATTCATGTTATTTTTTTCCATAGCTAATTAATAAGATAAGTGTATTAAATCAACAGCCCTAATACTGTATATATAGTTGTATACGGAGCCCCTAAAGGGACATTTGCAAAAAGAAAAAAATGAAACCTTTCAGTTTCTCGTGCACACGCGAACGTTTTTTATGCCGCTCAGTGATGATTTATCTGTGTCGGAATGCAAGAACAGAAACAATGTTTTCGTATTAAAGACCAAGTTTAAAATAGATCTCAATTAGGCTAATTCATGCACATCTTGCTATTGTTTTCTTCTTTGAAAAATGGCAGAAGTGACACAACTGCAAACTGTAACGCGTGAGCTTGCAAAAAGGTTCTTGTGCGCACACAAAAAGTTTCACATGCGCACGTGAACCATTTCTCAAGAGCACATGAAACGTTTCTTGTGAGTATGCGAAAGTCTTCATTGCAAATGTCCCTTTAGGGGTTCTGTAGTTTTCAACCAATTTTAGGTGAAAAAAATACAGTTAATATTGCTCTTGGACTATTTGTTTCTCCATGATGATGATGCATTGTGGGAGACAGTATTCCTTTACTGTATTCCGTTATATACTGCACATGTTTTGAATTAGTAGCCTTCTATTGATACAGAATATCTGTATAGAGTATACATGCAATGCACCAGAGCAGTACTGCTGGTATGATAGTGTGCCACTCCAAATATTGTGTGTGATACAGCCTCATGTTTGTAGTAGCACAGGTTGTTTGATACTGAGTCTGAACATCAGACCTCTCTCACATTGTCCTGATGGTTCATTTCTCCCAGTGTGGTGTGCAGTAACCCGTGTGCAGTGCCCTGTGAAGGGCAATTCACCACAGTTCTGCTAGTGATGACAATTTAGCCACCAGCCAGTGTTTATCCTCTGCCCCTCCTGTCCATTTTACACAGCGTGGTGCCATGAGCATCCATCCTTAATAAGAACAATCAGTTGTTGCATCGGAAATATGCTAAGAAAATCAATAGAATGCATGTATCCAAGGTCAACATTGATTTCTCTGGGGTTCAAATATTGCTTTGTTCACCACCAAACTGCTACGAGACAATGCTAAGCACGTCTGACCAAGTATTTAATATAGAGAATATAGATCATCTAATATGTAAGACTCTAACAAAAATGTAAGTTTAACCTTTAAGTTAGCTGGAGATATTGAAAGGTCTTACCTTGCATACAGATTTGGCATGTTTTCAGCCAATGCTTTTATTCGAAGTGACTCACAGCACCCATATGACAGGAACAGTTTTCCTGGAGCACTCAAGGGTACAATACTGATAGTTCATACAGTAGATCAGGTCTTGTGTTTTGAAATTACACCTTTTAAGCTAGTAGTTTAGATCTGTAACAACCAGGTTTGTGCAAAATTCAGAATCAAAGATTTGACTCCCTTTGAAGTCAAGAGTGTGAATTTGAATTGAATTGGCCACACCCACAGGAAGCTGAATTGAAATTTGAACTGAAATCTATCTATCTATCTATCTATCTATCTATCTATCTATCTATCTATCTATCTATCTATCTATCTATCTATCTATCTATCTATCTATCTATCTATCTATCTATCTATCTATCTATCTATCTATCATCTGTCTTATCCCATCGATTCTGTTTTGTTTCGAAATTCAGAAATGGATTTAGGTCAAATTCTAAATGATGCATAAACTCACTACCACTGAACCACACCACACTATTGTTGTTAGCATTGATAGCACTAACTGGAGATTTCATCAGACTGTTTAAAGTGGCTTTGGAGAGCATTTACAGACTACATTTAAAATTCATAAAACCATTGCAACCTATATAACAGCTGTCAGATAAATCTAGCTCATAAATGTATTGAACAAAGCATATTTTATGGAGAACGCTTCAGTGCTAGCATGCCTTGCTAACTGTCGAGTTGATGCTCTGGGTCACCCTCTACCCACTGTGCTCTCTTGCACGCAGTTTTAATAAAGCATCTTTGTAGACCCATGCTTCATCCAGCACATTGTTTTGACAAGACAGCTTGTTTAGCTGTCTGCTTGGTTAAACCACGTGTAAAACCTGCACACAGCGTACAGCTGGTGCTCTCTGCACAGGACGTTACACTGTAAAAGTGTCTGAAGCCATTGATTTACAACACCTTTGACTTCCTATTTCTTCTGAATGAGGCTTTTGGTACTTTTGGAAACCACTGTTGTTAAGAGGATGTCAGCCTTACTGGCGTGAACACTATGCCTTTGGACTTTAAAGGAGCCATATCATACTCTTTTTATAGCTTTTTATTATAAGGTCTCTTGCACTAAAAGAGTTGTAATGTGCTGTAGTTACATTCTCTTTCTGATACGTAAACAGAGTCTTTAAGCTACTGTACTGTACTTTGAAGACCTCTATTATGATTAGCAAACCTCTTTTTATGTGGAAGCTTCCAGTGTAATTCACTCTGACTTTCAAGTTCGGACCAAATTGCTGAAAATTAAATACAATGGTTATGCTGTGATAATACATTTAAGATTTCTGACCAACCTGCTTTTTTTTTACATTTTATTTTTTAGCTTAGTGTCTGAAATGGTCTGAATGGATCTGAGAGCATGTTTCAATATGAATGGTTCAGTCATAGATAGATAGCAATTCTAGTGATTTTAAGGAAGATAATAATACAATATTTAGGAAACAATTCTTCTCTCTCTCTCTCTCTCTCTCTCTCTCTCTATATATATATATACAATTAAATAAATTATGAAAAAAAAAATCATAGTAAATCATTTTTCATTTTAATATTATTTATAAAATTAATTATTACATTTTATTATAATTTTTTAGAAATGTATTTTAATTTATAGCAAATTTTGTTCATATTTACAGTATAAAAGTTTATTCTTGCTTGATGCAATACATGAAAAAATAATAATATGATAAGATTCAAAAGCATATACAAAAGATGAAATGTGTTCATATTGCATCAATGTCTGTCTTTGACTTCTTGCTTTGTTATCTTTGTTAATAATTTGAGTTTTAGGCAGGATTAGTTTTGCTGAAAACAATATGACATGCACTTGAAAGCTGATACTCATGCAATATAAAAATGCAAAATAAGAACCGGTTCTCAGTTCCCAAACGTAATCTACGTAGTATGACACTGTCATCTCTCAAAACAGCAAGAATTAAATCCATACGTTTTTTTTATGGCATGTCCCCTTTAAACCAGAATCAGTATCTCCCAAGCCGTCTCGCTATCTGATTCACATATGCTATTTATTATGAATGAAATTACTATGTTCCTTCTTAGTCTCAGTATGCCCTTCAGGAGATGTAGGAAAAGACATCTGTAAGTCTCCCGCAGAGATCCAGCAGTACAGTAGTGGATGGAATAGCAGTTTTCCTCCAAAGCCGTGTTTGGTTGAGCAGGGCTTCTCCCGTATAAAACCCACCAGGTTCAAAGTGGCTGTAATGCACAAAACAGCACTGAAAGTATCTACAGACACATCGTGTGTTAAACATTCATCGCCTCTCTTCGTCTTCCTCTCTCTTTCCGTCAAGCTTCCTCCAAATCCTGCAGGACTCCTAAAGACTCCAGGGCAAGCACGAGATGTGCCTTTCTGATAGTGTGTTGAAAACAGTTGCTTGCTAAACATTTGCTTGTCTTATCTGTGCACAAGTGCGGCCCTAGGCCTCTGGTGGAGTCATTTGTAGAGAGGGGATGGGAACCGAGAGGCGGTGCGTGTGACGCTTTTGATCTGCAGGCTTCTCTCAGATAAGACTTATTAGTTTGTTTGTGAGAAAAAGCTGGCCTTATGAATTTGCCAGGCTGATGTTTTCTATCAGTATGCCAGAGGACGAGTCTGATTTCAGACTGAGGGTTGAGTGTCCTTGTTCTCACGGAGGTTACAGTTTCACATTATAGCGCGTGCACTTTCTGTTTCAAGAAATCACAGGTGCAGCTGCCACATAATACGCAGAGACTTTTGATATAATTCACTTCCTCTTGTTGCTTAAGATAGAAACATGGCATTGCAGCAAGATGTGAAAGTCTTTTTCAAGTGTTTGACAGGCGACTTACGGACACCGACAGATGGAGGGTGATATTATAACTGGTAGAAACAGACACATTCTTGTGAACGTGCCCGGCGAGAGGGCAAAGGTGCTGAACTGTGGACCATAACAGGACATCCATTAAGATTCTAATCGTTGTTTTCTGGGTTGTTGTGAGAACACATTGCTGCACTGTTGATGTAAATTTCCTGTGTCTGTTGTCACTTTGGCATTTTGCACATACTGGGAAAGGAAATTACAGATCATAACTTTACAAAGACATTTTTTTCTTCTTTTAAAGGAAATGTGCAAGATTCATTTCCAGTCATTTAAGTGCAGGCTGATAACTATTGTACAGATTAGTGTGTTGATTTATTAACAATACAGAATTAATAAATAATGCTTTTCACAAACAAAATTAATAATTATATTTATTTATTTTATTTTAGTGTGATAATTAATTATTAGTTGTTTTTTTTAATAATTGTGAAATATTAATTGATTTTTGTTATTGTTTTTAATAATTAAAAAACAAAAAAGTACTAATTAATCATTTAAATAAAATTATGATTATTAATTATGATTAACACACACACACACACACACACACACACACACATATATATATATATATATATAGCAATTTTTGATAAGTTGGTTATTTTGGTTGGTTTAATTTGACCATATTTTAAGCAATTCTGAACAATAACAATATTTCTGTCATCATGCAAAATACCACTTTAATTTCACTACTATTACTGACTTTCACTCAAAAGACCACAAGGATTCAAATCTTTAGTATGATTCAGTGTAATATGGTTTTTTGATTGCTTGTAGTTACCGTGGAGTTTTGTGGTTTAACAGCATATTCTGCTGATGAGATTCTGGATCTAGAGTTCTGATAAAGTATCTGTTTTGTAACAGAGCTGCGGTCATGAGTCAACACAGGTGTCTGTTTAATATGACAGCTTGTGTTGGAGACTCATCTCATTTCACTCCATAAATGAATGCGTTTGGATGTTCGCCAGTCTTTTGCTCTTTGGTAAACTCATTAGTCATGATTCGCATGAAATAAGAGTGAATTGAAAAAAGCTTGATGCAGGCTTGTCTGCATTTTGGTCTTGATTTCCAATATGGATTTTTAGTTATAGTTCTCATATGCCTTCTTGTTTAATTGAATTTGGGACTGTTTAAAAATAATAAACCATATATTATGTAGTATTTGCTAATTATATTACATTATACAATCAGTATTATATACTAATGAGTGACTTTTATTTTGAAAAGGTGATTTTTAAAGTGAATTTTTGTAAGCAAGTTTTTGCTATCTTGCAAATGTGGCTTCTCAAAACTCACGTAATGTCCCTTCCTCTTCTTTAATTATTATTACGTTTGATTATTAAAATGATTTCTAAGATGCAGAAAAATCCATTTTTCATTACAACTCATGTTTTTGTATTAATATTGTGTAAATGGGATATTCTGTATGACTTTATCATGGCAGATTTGGTGTAATAAAAAATTCAAAGCATTTTTTAAAATTATTTTCTGTTTAAAAAATATCTTTCATGAGCATGTAAATGACATTGTGTGAACCTTATATAAGCATTATATGTTATGCTATTTTTGTTGTGATCACAAATGGTACTTCAATATCAATATTAATATTAAAAATTGGTTAAATATCAAATATTCTTCTTTAATATAAAATATGCCTTTTATTTCTGTCTAGTTTCTCTGCTTGAAGAACATCAGGACATTTTTGCACGCCTGCTCAGAGATATTCGGCATGAAGAAGAGCGAGCTGTTTGAGGCTTTCGATTTGTTTGACGTTCGGGATTTCGGAAAGGTAAGATAAAATTTCACTTTCAACTCTCTTGTTTGAAACACGTTCACTTTGCACCAGTGGCGTAGCCAGAATTTTAATTTTTTGGGGGATGCTGATAGCAGCGCGCTTATGCTGTATGACAGTTAAAGCCTGGTTTATAGGCTACTCGTGTCCTTAAGTTTAAGTTACGAAATACGCATCGGGATATCTTGATAAAATATTCCTTGGTTTCATAATACTCAATTAATTGTTGTAAAATGAGATTTGTGTCTTTATAAGATGTATCTGTGCTGAATTCTACATGAATAATGCACAACAATATAACAACATATTGCGTCTTTTGCGCGCTCAAGTCCGTGATTTCAAATGTACACATTTTTTCCAGGCGTGTCCGCACCACATTGACTTAAAAACTTAACTTTTCAGAAGTTTAAGTTTGGTTTCTCCCCTCCATACAGATCACATTCTGGTAGAAATCGAGGTCTCGCGTTCCCGGTAGAGCCCTGCACGGGCCTCAAATTTAGGCACTAGCCAAGACGCTCAGGCCCTAGCCCGGCATGTGTCCGACAGTTTAACAGAATTACCGTCCCGAGTCGAGCCCGTCTCTCTAGCGTACTGTACAGGGATAGCCATTTTAAATATATTTAGTAGCAGAGCGCAAGCGATTTTTAGTGCTGGAAATCCATTTATCCTTTGCTGAAACTTCCGCGTCTTCATGAAAAGCACTGGTCTAGGCTGCTTAGCAACGGCAGATGCCATGGGAGCGCAATCATAGCGCGTAAGCTACAGAGCGCTTTGAAAGAAGGAGAAAGCGACGCACCCAGCGTTTTCAACGTGTATTTTGGCGCAACATGTGAACGGCCCCGCGCTACTATTTGAAACTTCCGCTTTTCGAACATGGAAGTGTGATAACATTTTTTTTTTAAGCTACCAGAAATCTGAGGTCGGACATGTAAATGAGGGGGCCTAGGCCCCCCCAGGCCCCCTCGTGGCTAGGCCACTGCTTTGCACTCATCCCATAATCCACTGACATATTTACTTGTTTTGTTTGCAAGCATCGTCTAACTGGCATAATTTGAGTTGTTCTTGTGCCTCAGTCATCGGTCAGAGTTACAGATGTGGTTGTGTTTGTTTCCTGACATTAGCCTGTGAGCTGGCTGTGTTTTTTGTGGTGTTGTGTCTCAGTTGATTACGTTCAGAGATGCTGAGATCTTTGTTGGCTGTCTGCTGTAATAAAGTCTCAGTGTCTGGGTCTCATCCTGCTGGTAATTTAATCCACTCTTCAGTATGTTTAATTAAAGATCAGTGGAAGGCGGCAGGGGAAGTGGCCGCCCTCTGTGACGGTGTGGCGCGATTGTCTGGATGTATTACATCTTCAGATTAGTTACATGCTTGTTGGACTGATTGTATGCAGTCATGTGTGTTTAGAAGTCAAACCATGTCTGTTTTTAACTTTGAATTGAGTATTAGTCAGCATATTGCCCCAGGCAGATGTTTTGCCCCTGGCCTGATACGGATCAACACAGTCAAGAGCCCCTAAACCCCAACGGGTGTCCTAATGCAAACTCAGCGACCTGTCAGTTCTCTCTCACCTGCTGTGAAATGTGAGTGTTAGACAGTAAATGTGTTTTGAGTGTTGTGTGATGCTGGGAGAGATCATGTAATATTCCTCCCCAGGGAGGCAAACAAGTAAAAAGCAAGCTGTCAGTTTTACTATAGCAGGTTTTGATGTGGCTCTTGTCAAACAAGATCTAGATTTAATATCATCTCATATTTTGTAACTGTGCACAAAAACAGTATTATATTATATCTGTATTTAGGGATTTTGGGGGAATTTATGCATGTATGTATTAATTAAAATAAATAAATTAGAACTATATATATTATATTATATACATACAGTGTATATATATATGCTAGATTGTATATAATACAATAGATGTATATATAACGTATAATTCATTCATTCATTTAATTTTAATCTGTCATTCTAAAATTTATGATTTCTTTAAATATTTGTATATCTCACTCAGATATAAACCTTTCTGAAAAATTATTTATGTTGATGTGATGATTTTTTAAAGTGCTTGCTGCAACATAAAATGCAACTCCTGCTGTGTCCGGACTGAGCGCAGCCTGCTAATGGAGCCACAAAATCGACCATTTGAGTGAACTGTCACTCATTTTAGGTGTTACACCTCCCCGTTTATCCTAGTATGCTTTAAAAATAGATGTGGCTTCATTGTTAAATCAAATGTGCGTCTTAGAAGCTTTTTGAAAAGCTGAAGCACTAATCTGTCAAAGAAATGTTGTGTGTCTTTGTTGTGCATGGAAAGGGCTCATATGCACTTGACACTTCTCTTATATAAAGTGTAGTGTTTAGTCGGTTTGACACTGTATTAGAGCTCATGTCGTGTGATTTGTCCACAGCTGCCTGCTGTACTCGCTCATCTGTTGATTCTCTTATCTCATACAGTCTCTGTGTATGTATTCATGAGCACAGAAGGAGAAAGTGTTCACACACACATTTAGACACGGGCATACACTCGGCCCTCTGTAGAACGCGCAGAGAAGACATCACCAATTTTTTCCACATGACTGGCAAAACATCTGTTTCATTCATCTGACACTCGCTACGGGCAACTCTGCCAACACTTGTTTTATCACAAGGACACAAATGTTCTGAAAGCATTTTTAAAGTGACATTAGGAATAAAGTAGCACAGCTACTCACAAAAATTCATTATTTATCATTAAATGTATTTGTAAATGTATAAATGGAATCAAATTCATTAAAATACATAATGTATGAAATAAAATAAATATATACTTAAAATAGGCTTAAAAAAACTTTTTTTGTGTGTTTAGTCCATTTTAAATATTGTGGATGCACATGGTACTTCAGTACGAATATTAATTTAAAAAATATGTCTTTAATATAAAATTCATTGCATTTGCATTCTAATCAATTGTATTTAAAATCTGAGAGATAAAATGATTTATGATTAGTTTCATCTGTTTCTTTGTGCTATTGATGAAGTCAGTGGTGTTGGGGGTTGCCTGTTGTGATGACGTATTTCTCACTGACTGATAGATTCTAACGATTGCTCTCCAGTAATAAGCTTTTGAGCTGCAGGGCTGTTAGCTTGACCGAAGTGTCTGTATGTTTACAGCTGCAGTGACAGCTCAACTAAATCAATCCATTCATAAACCTCCTGCTTTCTTATTCGTCCATCTCTAGTCTATCGCTTCCTGTCTCATCTATTCATCCGATGCTTCTTATCTGCCAATCAGAGCAGAAATGTACTCTTTGCTGAATGGTTAAGTAGGACATATTATTTAAGCAATATACAGTATATATAATGTGTATATATGAATTTGTAAAAAAAAAAAAAAAAAATCCAGTGATGCTTTTTCTTGTTCTTATTATGAAAAATTCACTAGTAGAAATATTTTATTTTCTCATTAAATGTCCTGTTGCTCACAGAAATTTTAATGCTATTTCAGAAGTGTTAGAAATATTCATATACTGTTATAGTTTTTATAAGAATTAGATTTTATTTTTATAATAGATATTAGATTATTAGATTATTTTTATATTAGATATTAGATCTATATTAGATTTTTATTTTTATATTTTTAAACTTTTCCTTTTAATTTTAGTTTAATTAAGGTTCAAAAAACACATTATTTTCCACATACTGTACATTATTGTATCTCCTCTCTGTCCCACCTTTCCGAATCGCGTTGATTTTTACAAAGCTCACTGTTCTCAAAAGCGAGGTGTGCTCTGATTGGCCAGTGCGTTGTGATTGGCCGAATACCTCAAGCGTGTGATGGAAATGTTAAACCCCTTACCATATTTGGAAACACACAGCGTCTCCACGACATGGCGATGGCAGCAACAATGCGATGGCAGCAACAATGAAGTTACACCTTCTTTCTTTGCGTAAACATTGTTATGCAAATCTTCCAACACAGTGACGTAGATATGTGGGGGCATGTTTAAATGAGGCGTTTTAGGAAGACGCGGACTAGTCTTAACTTGCTGCTACCCCTAATCTAGCTCAAAAACATTAGAAAGTTAGTATTTGTTTCATGAAGAAAATTATTTGGACTAGATTAGATTTTTAGGCACTTACATTTGATGTCATAACTGATCATTTACTTACATCATTACACTCGATGTGCCATGTCCCATGTTGTTAGGCTATTGATACATCAGTCATGTGATTCTATCATCATCACTTCTGTTCTATTCTGAGCCACATTCTGCTGACAAACTAATGGAAATTAGTTCAAATGTGACATATTAGATATTTGCTTCTGCATTTTAGTGCATAGGCTGACTTGGCATCTTAGACCCATTGAATACAGATGGGTGAAGTTCTCCTAAATGTTAGTTAGTTCAGTAAACTTGAGCTGGTGTGGTGAGGTCACAGAATTTCCTAAGGAATTGTGTCGAAAGAGTCATCAGGTCATGTCATGGGTTCTTATAAACGTTGTTGCTTATAAACTGTTACTGTTACTGAAGTGAAGATGGATCATATTTAGCACCATAAATGATTAGATCTATGAGTTTTACAAATGTCAAGCGCCTGTGGGTTTTGGAGGAGAGAGAAGAAGATCAGAAGGCCAGAAAATCACTCAGAAAGTGCAGAGCATCTGTCCTGCTATTGGATTTCCACAGTTAAATATATCACTGCCACTAAGGAGAAAGACAGTAATCAATAGCTGCTCTCACATTGCCAGCTTGCCTCTCTCTCTTTATTTGTCTCTGTCTTTACTACTTTTTATCATTATATGGACACTGAATGCACAATTAAGTCTATAAATATACAGACACACAAATGTATGCAAGATGAAGTGCCCTTCAAGGCTCTTGTTCATGAGCGGATGTGGCGTTTATCGAGTATCGAGTGACAAGGTTTTTCAGTAATGGATGCTAAGTGGATGTTGTTGCAGGATTTGAGGGAGGTGGTGGTGGTCTGTCTGTCAAAACCTAGTGAGCTGCCTATTTTTAGGCAACATAGGCACACTTCTGATGTGTAAGATGCTTCAGAAGTTGGCACAAAAATGATTAGCAAAGTAAAAGGTAGTATCCTTTGCCGACAGATAAAACTGTAGGGAAAAAAAACTGAGAGAAATTATGATTATAAATGTATTTACAGTAGATTTCATTGAGTACTAATGGGTGTCAAAAAACTAGTTCTGTCTAATTGAAATTGACTAATTCAGAGTGTCTATCAGAGTAAAATGTTAGCTTAGCGACATATGCTAACAACAGACTGTTTTGGAAACAAGTGCAGGTGTTAGCAGGTGTTACAAGCCATATAATCTAGTGTAAGATGTGTTACGCTGAATGATGGTGCCCAGGAATCATTGTTTAGTTGGGTGTTAGAAGCAGTTCAGGCCTGAAGGGTATAATGTCGGGATGTGTCAGAGCTCTTTGAGAGGAACTACAGCATCTGACATCTGCTGTTAGTCGAGAGTATGCAGTGATGTGAAGTGTTGGGCTCTCAGAATGAGAACACAGCACACACACACCATACGAGGAGGCGTGTGTCAAGTGCTCTGACTCTCCTCGAGGGTCTTTAGAAAGACACGCATTGATGATCTCCACACTCTCGCTGAACTGTGCCGAGGAGAGGCTAATTCTTGCAGCACATATTGTATTGAATTGGGATCTCAGGGAAGATACTATATTGAAAGTGCGACCACACACACACACACACACACGTCTGGTTTGCTATCCTTGTGGGGACTCTCCATAGGCGTAATGCTTTTTCTACTGCACAGACTGTATATTCTATTGCCCTACACCAACCCTGCACCTAAACCTACCCCTTACAGGAAACTTTCTGCATTTTTAGATTTTCAAAAAACTTCATTCTGTGTGATTTATTAGCTCGTTTACCCGTGAGGACCTCTATTTAGGTCCCCACCGTGACACGAGTCCCCATCAGTCTATGTGTATTCAGGTTTAAGTCCCCACCAGGATATAAATCTGCACACACACACACACACACACACACACACACACACACACACACACATGTTGGTTTTACTATACTTGTGAGGACTTTCATAGACTTCTATTGTTTTCATACTGACCTAACAATATTTTCTATTGCCCTACACCAACCCTACCCCTAAACCTACCCCTTACAGAAACCTTTTTGCATTTTTACATTTTGAGATAAACTTCATTCAGTATTTTTAATAATTTATTTCCCTTGTGAGGACCGGCCAAATGTCCTCACAAAGTCAAAAATGTCAGGTTTTACTATCCTTGTGAGGACATCTGGTCCTCACAAGTATAGCAAAACACGCCCACACACACACACACGCACACACACACACACACACACACACACACACACACACACACACACACACACACACACACACACACACATAAACACACACACAGACTGTATGTACTGTATATGCAAATATGTGTGTGTGTTTGTACTTTTGATATACAAATATATGTATACGTTGAAACAAGAATCTAAAGTGCAAAGACACATAATTCATATATACATAAAAAGCAAATAGCAAAATAATTGCATATATACACACAGACACACACAGACACACACACACACACACCCCCACCCACACACTGTATTTATATGTTTGCAATTTTGAATTTTGTTTCTTTGTAGCATCATTTATTTATTTTTTGTTTATTTTATTATTTTTAATTTAATTATTTAAAGTTTATTACTTAGGGTTACAGTATTTGAAAAAGTAAAATGAAGAAAAATGTTTTTAAAAAACAAACAAAAAAAACAGCCAGTTGCAGTTACTGCTTGACAAGCCAAATTAACTGCCTATGTATTAACTGCTAATTGTATTTATTGCATACAGCATATTGTGCCCATATCTATAAATGTATATGCGTGTCTATACCTATATATGTACCATTGTGCATTTGTATGTGTGCAGAAGAGTCCACAAATACATGCAGTGGTTTCATCAGGCCTCTGGCAGAAGCTGATCTCCTGGTTGTCTCTCTCTGTCTGTCTGTGTTACTGTCTGCTTGGCTGTCTAACCCCAGTCACAGAGTCACATGCCCTCGCGCAGAGAGCTGTAAACTGCTGGAAAGCATTCACACTTCCTCTTTCCTGACTCGTCAACCTCGTACTACGTGGCATTCCCTGAAGGTTGAGTTGCGAGCTTACTCATGCTTCCTGTGGTTGACTCCTGGGGCCCCATGATGGAGGGGGAGGGTGTGTGTTTAAACACCAAACCCTTCCTGAGACCAAGACCCTTTAATACATCTACTGTCATTGAGTGAAAATGGCTCTTGAAAAATTGGACTAGGTTACTGTCACACTGCCTTTAATGTAATGAAAAGCATATTTTACTTAATGTTTCCACCACTTAATAAAAAAAAGTAATTGTGACTTTTTATCTCACAATTCTGACTGTTGCAATTCTGCGAAAAAAGTCTGAACCGCAAGATATGAACAGATTTGCAAGATTTTTCTCACAATTCAGTGTTTATGTCTTATAATTCTGATTTCATAATTCACAATTCAGTTTTTTCCCATATGAAATATAAAGTAAAGAAGGTAATTGCAATTTTTATCTTACAATTCTCTCTTTTTTCTCAGAATTCTCAGTTTATACATCTCGTAATTTTCACTTTTTTCTCTGAGTTTACATCTTGCAATCCTGTTTTTGTCTTAAGTAATGTTCCAGAAACATCCTGAAAATCAGAACTGGTAAATCTGCTTGTTTTCCCTCCGATGTTTCTCACTGAGAAGATGAAAGGCAGGTGTGTGCTTTGGTGTGAAGAGTTCCTTGCTGTGGTCAGCGCTATTACAGATGGGGCTTTTTGCAGAGCGCGTCTAACACTCTCTTCATAACCGCTGAGGGTCCTGTGTAGAGATCTGCAAACATCAAACACTTTGTACCACCTTAGTGTCCTATTTACACACCATGTTCAAGCTGCATATCTCTTCAAAGTAGGCTGCAAAGACTGATTTTTTTCAGTCTGTAGTGGGCGCTTGGTACGAAAACACAAAAGCTGAATCTTGCTTGGAGCTGTTACGAGATGTTTGATCCGTAGAAGCATGGCATTGCAAGGCTTTATACTGAAGGTATCATTTTTAAAGCCAATTAGAGATATTTTTGTTTGCAGAGATTTTTCTTTTCCAGTGCACCCCCGAGCCATCTGTTTGGATGCCATCAGCTTCAGTGAAGCTCAAAGCTGTGTGCTTTAGAAAAGATGTCCTCCCAAGGCCTTTTAAAGAGTCCTGCAGTAAAACTTTCATGAGGGTCTTAAGCACGCGACTGAAATGCAGCCAAGAACAGATTTTTTAGAAACTGTTTTGAGTCTGCAATACATGGATGATAATACATACACGTAATATTTTAGCATAACTTCATCATAAAAACATCACAGAAGGAACTTCAGCCACACAGTATTGTTTATGTGTTGAGGGTATGCATAAGAATGTGTGCTGATTTATATAGTAACTTTAATTATACTACAGTTAGTTATAAGGTGCTAGAAATGTTTAATACTACTAAAATATACACTGTAGCGTAAATTACAATAAAATATAGCAAAATCAACTTAACTAAACATCTAAAATATTCTTTCTGGCTACATCGATAAGCCAGTAGGTGGCAGCAAGGCTTTGTGAGTAAAGGCCTGTTCACACCAAGAACGATAACTACAAAGATAACGATATTAGCATCCACACTAGCGAACGATATTGTCTGTTTTTTCTAAGAACACGCTCGTCTGCTGCTTTAAATTCTCCAGCTCGTGATAGCAGGATAGATTCTGATTGGCTGTCAATGTTTTAATTGTTCATCAGCTGAAAAAAATCATTCTGAAAGTGATTCCAACGATATTGTTTCTCTGTGCCTTTATTGTTATAGCTGTGGTGTGGACTCTGCTATTCTTTAATACTGAGAACGATTTTTAGAACTATATTTTTTTCGTTATCTTTCTTGGTGTGAACGGATCCCTGGGTATTAAGACTTGTATTGCTTAATATAACATAAATGATGTCTCTTACTGAAATATGTAGTAGAACACCCATTAAAACACCCATTTATATTATTCTAAAAAATCACATAGTTTTATACATATTTACTAGCAGTACCTGTTGCTATTTTTACCACAACACAACTCAGAATAGACAACTCGGAAAATAAAATACTGATATGATGACCACAGCTACAGAAAGAGCTTATAGGTGGCGATGGATATAAGTATAGGTTTAAACCAAATGCTGTACCATTGATTGTTCCCCACAAGGATTGTAAACACCCGGATATCGAGGGAAATCTGTGCTGAGAAACTCCTCTAGCGGTCGCGCGTCATGATTAGTGTCGGCATGTTTACATCCTAACAGATGGCATCTAGCGTTTCTTTCGTTTTATTCGTCCACAGGCATCTTCCCATTCTTTTCTCCTCTTCTTATCGCTAGGAAAGCAGTGAAGTCTTACATTGCTTCTCTTGTTGCCCTTCAACTGAAAATTACAACCAAAAGCCACACAATGTAGTATCTTATCAGTATTTTATTTTCTGAGTTGTGTAATCTGAGTTGTTGCGGTAAAAAGCGGCAGTAGATCACTGAGTGCAACCATTTGACGTCATCGACACAGAATGTACGGTGCACATAAAATAATGGCGCCCCCCATAGTCCAAAAATGATGTAGATTTTTTAAAATAACATACATTTTCATGGGTTTTCTACTGCATATTTAAATAAGAGACATCATTTACGTTATATTTAACTATACATGTCTTAATACCCGGGGATCTCTTTAACTCAATAAATCATTAATTCAACCAATTTGTTCAAAACACTGATTCATTCAGGATTGAAAAATTAGAAATGAGTCATTGAATCATCCTTTCAGTTGATTTAAAAAAAAAAATACTGGTGCAGGAGGCAGGAATGAAACAAGTTAGTCATTGAATCATTGAGCGTGTTTATATGCACCCTCTTAATTAGATTATAATGAGATTTTGGCAATATTGCGATTAAACTTTATCTCATGTAAACGCAATACTTCGATTTAAATAAAGCGATTAAGCTCATAATTGGAGCAAGCATAATCTTATGAACATAGGTGGTGTATGCTGATTTTAATTGAAATATACAGGCATGTAAACACCTTAATCGCAGTATTGCTGCTCTGACCAACTGAACAAATTAAATTTATTTAAAAAAAAAACATTAAAAATCATTTACTCAAAACAAAGTAAATTTAAAATGAAAATGTAGGTTACTCAATTTTAACGTCGTAATGAACCATTGTTTAAAATGAATATCACACTTGCAACTATGTTGTTTTTTTGTTTTTTTTTGTGATTTTTGCCACATGCGTGTAATATTGCTTGTTAACCACATAATATGCTTTGCAATACTTTTATTTGGGCTCCAAATATTGATATATGTGATCATTTGTGTTTTATAATTCAGTGTAACATGTTATTCTTTACTTTTTAAAATCAATTGCAAAGCCTATGTTTACACTAATGATAAGTTAACATTACTTGCATATTATTAGCTTCACACTGTAAGAAAAAAATCACAAACCACAAAAGTACATTGAAGAAAATGTCCATAAGCCTTACAGGTTAAGTTAAGGACAACCCTAAAACACAACACAATGCAATGCATAATTCAACACACGTAAAACAAATGTGAAAAATAAATATGGATACATATTTTTTTACTGGTTTCTCTTAGAGTGCATAGCTGTCAATCAACAACTATGGACTAGTAATCCAGGGTTCACACTGTCTGAAGAAATTTAGAACAAATGTGTCTCACAATGATATCACATGACAGGTTATACGCCACTCTTTTGATTCCATTTCGTCATCAGGTGACATTCAGTTATAATTCCACTTGCTTTGCATATTTTAAATAATGTTCCTATTTTTGTCGAAACTGAAGGATGCCGGCTCTCAGGGAACAGGAGGACTAATCCTCTCAGATGTGTGGGCAGTGTGTGAGTGTGGGAGAAGCTGGTGTGCTTGCTTCCTCTATGCTTGAGGAATTACAGAGGAGTTTCAGTTGGTTGTGAAATGCTGTTGCTAAGTTATCATTTTCATATTGTGATAAAGATCTTGAGTTTGTGAGGTTCCCTGTTATGACCAACGTGTGCTGTCTGTAATGACATACTGTTTAAATCTGATTCATGTTACAAGAAAATTCAAATTTTTCATAAAAAGAAGTACAGCAATGAGCTGAGATCATTATGTAGGTCATTATAGCAGCTGTTTCCTCTCAACTGGGATCCACCTGGCTTAGATCAGTGTTAGTGTTGGGGTTTTCAGCACAATATTACTCAGGACTTGTTGTGAATATGTTTCCACGTGAGCGCCGGTTCTTTCTGTGCAGTGTTGTTTTCATCTCCTAGAACATTGGCGTAGAGATTAGGATGAACTGGCCAAAAACTGTGGTATTGCAAACACAGTCATAAAGGCCAGAAAGTAAATTTCATCCTGTTCGTGAAGTTTATGTTTTTGTCTTGCTAAGGAATCGATCTGCAGATGTTCAAATGAACTGTTGGGAATTGTATCAGAATAAAATGCCAAAAACCAGCCGTTTTTTTTTTATTTCTTCTGTGGAACAAAAAGTTATATAATCTTAAAGGAATAGATCACCCAAAATGTGCACACTCTTAGGCCATCCAAGATGTAGATGAGTTTATTTATCAGAACAGATTTGGAGAAATTTAGTATTATCACTTGCTCACCAATGGATCCTCTGCAGTGAATGGGTGCCGTCAGAATTAGAGTTCAAACAGCTGATAAAAACGTCACAATAACATCCAGGCCATTAGTTAATAAAGTGAAAATCTGAACTGTTTTTGTTTGTAAACTGTGTTTGATCTGTGTATATTTCTCTCCTGATTCAGACAAAATGACAATATTATGTAGAGGATTTGTATTTTAGTCAGAAGCAACGATTTAATGTTAAAAAGTCTTAATGATGAGAAATATTTATTACAAACACGCAGCTTTTTGCTTCACAAGTTGATAAAAGCATCATTGTGATGCTTTTATCAGCTGTTTAGACTCTCATTCTGACGGCACCCATTCACTGCAGAGTTAGTGAGTAAGTGATGTAATGCTAAATTTCTCTAAATCTGAAAAAAAATCTGACTTGATCATTGAGTCAGGAAGTTCATTTTAATGTTATATCTATTCCATTAAATGTGTGTCCTTTTTTTTGTTGTTGAAATCACATACATTTTGAACGGGAGCTTTCAGTGTAGGCTTTGGGGGCTGTGGTTAACGAGTGTTGAAGATAGCTGAAGATCTATAAATGGAGTTAAACAAATGAGTGTTTTTAAATATGCAAATGACTGCCAATCATTTTCAGTCATTACAGACCCCTCATTCTGGCTGGTCATGTCATTCCTCTGGTTAAAACATCACATGTAAGTGTATTCTGCTTTCAGCTACTGTGGTTTTATTTATAAGGCAGTATTGTACTGTCTCTGAGCTCTGCTTTAATTAAGGTACAGCCATGAAAGCACAGATGAGTAAAATGAATAATTAATTTGCATAAAAATGGAAAAAATTGTAATTGGATTAAAAATTCATTTCATTGTCATGTTATATATCACCTTGACAGTCACGGGACCCATTAAACGGCTTCCATCCCAGCGTCAGTCAGCGTTCCTCTGAGATCTCCTGGTGGCATTATATTAAGCTCCAGTGATCCACAATCAGTGATCTGGAATCTAAAAGTAAGGAACGCTTACTTCGTGGAACGTGCCTTCAGGAAAACCGCAAAGAGGGAGAGATAAGAGAGTGGCTATAAAAGTCTGTGAGCCGTAATGGTCTCTTAGTTGAGTCTATATGAAACAATGCTTGTCTGCTTTTAGACAGAGACACAGAAATAGACCACAAAGGCTGCTGGGGGACATTAACATCTGATTGAGGCTCATAATTAAACATTCACTTTTACTGAGTGAATACAGTAGTGTCATTATGGAGAATAGCATCAGGGAATAGAGATGTTTTACAGCACCGTTTTTTTTACGATCAGGTTTTTGAGACTAGTTTTAAATATTTACAGTATGTAAACTTTCTCTGTGGTCTGTGTTTTATGTGTAAGATAAAACCGTTTTGAAATGGCTGAAGTATTTGGCATAATATAAGCAAGTTTCAAGATTCAAGATGTTTAAGACAGAATGCAGTGAGCATGGTATTGGTTATTGGCTGAGATGTGTGGTTTTGTCTTGTAATAATGTAAAAGTAGAAAAGCACAGAATATAGCAGTTTAAAGCAGTGTTTCTCTATGTCTGAATCATTCTGGCAGGTGTGTCCCAAGGACTTGTTGAGAGTTGAGAAACACTGGTGTAAAGCTTTTGTTAAATCACAACCATTGCAAAACCTTCATTTCTTGGGGAAGAATAAAGATGATTCTGTTGACTTTACATGTATTTAGGTTATGCATCTAAGTAGATAAAATATGCAATATACCAAGCGCAGTGCAAAAAGCTACACTGTGAAACAGCCAATCAGAGCAGAGCTCAATATTGAGCCGCACTGTGAAACAGCCAATCAGAGCAGAGCTCAACATTGAGCCGCACTGTGAAACAGCCAATCAGAGCAGAGCTCAACATTATTATTCATGACCCTTCCAAATAAGCCAATAACAGACCGTTTCATTCTAGGAAGAAATCCTAGGGTTGTAAATGCACATGTAAAACCGTTTCTGGAGAATTGTTGCCCTTACCTAAGCCACATACCTTCTATGTAGATATCAGAGAACAATTTAAAATATTGTATCAATGCATTCTATGGCACCTTTAAATCATAAATCCAGAAAAGTAAAACACATAATACAGAATTTCGAAAAAAAAATTCACGGGGCCCTATTATTATAAAAATGTAATGAATTATCAAGCAGTTATAGTTTCACGAATGGATTATACATGCTTTTTGATTATTAAATTACTAAAATTGAATCCTGAAAAATCAAAACAAAAAACACAAAATTTGTGAAAAATAAAATTAAATTTGAGAATTTGAGAAAATAATAAAACATATTTCACAGGGCCCTAAAAACTAAACTAAAAACAAATACATTTGTTGTTAAATTATCTATGTTTTATCATTTAAATGATAAAATTAATTTTAAATTTAAATTACTGCTAAAATTTAATTTAACAAATTAAAATAAATTTAAAATAAGTCAGAACAATTTAAATAAAAAAATAATCTAGAAAAAATACATTTGGAATTTGGGAAAAATAAAACAGAATTGGGAAAAAATCTAATGGATTTGAGAGGGCTCTATACACATTAGTTCATACGTTCTCATTCTCATCTACCTTAGTGTTGCTAGTGCCGTGCTCTACTGTTCCCATTTGCATTCATTTAAATTTTAACCTGAAATCTTCATCTTGATATATAAAAAATGATACGACAGTATATGTGGAAAAAAATCAATTAGTTGAAACATGAGCATGAGTATTTTTTAGCTCCAACAGTGATTCAAAAATGATAAATGCATTCATTTACAGAATGCATTTGCATTTGCGAATGCATTCTGTAAATAATTAATCATAAACTACACAGAGTACCACAAAATACAGTAAATAGACAGAGAGCATCCAGAGTGAATGATAATTTTATTTAATTTATTTATTGCAAATCAACTTTATCCGTTTTGCTGTTTGTTACTTAGGAATTTTGGTATATTAATTGTCTCACTCTTCTATACTGAACAAATGGACAGGACTAGAAGTAAAGCATCCAAATTTTCTTCCCACTGCCTGTTTCACATTCACTCAGATCCACGTGTGTGGATGCTTTACATAGCTTTAAGTAGGAGTCAGAACTTTTCTAATATTTGCATATTAATTGGCTTTCCAGAAAATATGAATCTGTTTGTACTTGCGCATCTGTGTGTGTGTTTGTGTGTATTTACACCTGCTCTTGTGCAAGTGTGTTTGAATGGATCTTGCCAGTGACCTTGTATGTAGGCCGCTGATGCCAAACAAGTGCTATCTGATTAGTTTGTCTGCATCATGCTCTGTACCTGAGACATTAAAGGGCAGGGAATAGATTGAGACAGATAAACACAAGACAAGACAGACAGGAAACATGCTCTTGCACTTTGATGATAGATGGGAGATGATATGGGTGGCACTTTTCACAAATACGGTATAATTTGCTTTTAAAATGACCTAGTCTAGTTTTAAACACCCTATAGCTTTGTTGCTAGAAAATAAGTCACACAAATCAAACTGTGTTTAGACATGTTCCACATAATGTTTTACTATAATAACATTTAGTCTAACCCTGACAGTCCACATTTTCTAGGTTAAGCACCTCCTTTCACTGCCGAAAGGCTGACATATTTGTTTTAATCAGATGGTGTTTAAAGACATTGGTAAATTTGAAAGTCCCTGGACTTGGTGCCTGTGATTCAACAGCGAAGGCTGCGGTTGCTTAATCTGCGTTAATTACTTGTACTTCAACTTGCAACCCACTTAGTTTAGCTGACGTCAGGATATCTGACATTGTGAGGCAGATTTTCCATTGACTGTCCAGTTGATTTGTACTGTATGTTCACAATGCCTGACATATACATATATTTAAAGTAAAAGCAGGGAGGAAAACAACTTGATTTAATTATTAAGAGACATTTTTAGAACTTAAAAGGTGAATACTGCTACTTAATAAATATATTTTTGTGTAATGACCACTAAATTGTATAACTGATCATTGACCCAGTGGTTAAAAATCTTGCATAGCTGTGGTAGTTTCATGTTGTCTCTTTCTCTCTTTCTTCTCATGTACTATAAATATTCCTTTAATCAATATTTCATGTTCATTTATTAGGTAGCCTCTACACATCAGTTCATATATTCTTATGTTTCTTTAAAATTTAATTTAATGTAATAATTAAAGACTATTAAATGATTAAAACATGGCTTAAAGGGGTGGCTGACTGTTTTTTCTAGGCTTGGTTGTGTTTATGGGGTGCAGTCTAACATGTGTTGATGCTTCGTTTGGAAAAAAAAAAAAAAAAAAAACGCATTATTTTTCACATAATTTACCTTTATTCCACACTGCTTTGTCCCTTCTCTGATAAACGCGCTGATCATTTCCTGGTTTTATGAAGCCCCTCCCTCAGAAATATGCGATGGGCTCAGATTGGTTAGGTGCCCCAGTGTGTTGTGATTGGCTTAACCGCCTCTAGAGCGCGTCTGAACGTCCCGCCCCTCAGCTCAGTGGCATGTGCTCCGGTTGTATTGTAAACAATGGCGTCGTCTATATTGCTTTTCAATTTGAGCCCAACTGAGGCACAGAGAATATTAGTGAAGAGGATCGTGCAGAATCTGTGCAAGCATGGCTTTTAATGGTAGGCCTAAGTTTTTTGTTTGTTGTTGTCTCATACTTTTAGATAGGCTGTTATTTGTAAATGCTACTATGTTAGCTTTTAATATACGGTTTTATTCTGATTAAAGCTTTAATACAGTATTTGTAATACAGCTTCGTAACTTCGCAGATATTGTTTATGCTCAAACAGCAACATTACACACTAACTAACGTTAAAAAAGTGAAATTGCAATCAACCACCCCTTTAAAACATGAATAATATCTAATCAGTCCCTCCAGGATTTTGCGATATCGCAAAATTAAGCAAACTGCACTTTTTAATTGCCGCAGATTTTTCGCAGATTTTGGGCTTAGACACGTCCCGTGACGTCATCGCAACGCGCATTCAGTCAAAGAAAGGTTGCCTTGCGTTGTCATCATGCCTGATTTACAAGAGCCGTTTATCTGCTCGGGCCGGTATCTACACAGCGCTGGGAGATACAGTGAAGAAAGTTGTCGAATTCGCCGCAGAATCAATAACATCTCTGTCAAATCTTGTGAGAAGCATTCAAATTCGGTGCAGAATTCTGTTAAAGCTACGGATATCAGAACAAACTCCACTGATGTGGAAACCAGGAAAAACACAATATCTCCACCATTCACCATGGATTTAACATAACTACAGGAACAACTTGTGGCAGAAATGGTCTAATGCTTTCGAGGGTTTTTAAATGCTTCACACAACTTTTCCCAGCACTTCAAAGCTTTAAGTATTACCAAATTTGAAAGTTATTTTTAATGTGATGACATTATTTGTTCATCCTTCATAGGCTGCTTCCATTTATAAAACTAAAAGTTTCATAATGTAGGAAAGCAAACACTTACAGTATTTAAAAATAAAAAGGACATTAAATTACCACTATATGGCTGCAGAGACTTCTAGGCTTATGAGCCATTTCCACTCCCTATATATATATATAATTTTTTTTAATCAAATTATATTTAGACATTATGAATGACAGTAATAAAAGTACATTTTATCTGCATCTCAACTACCCAGACAGCACAAGTAAATCTGTAAGACGTCTGCTAAAGATCTGGGAAACATCTGCCTTGTAATCTGATATACGTGTCAGAAGCAGTTTTACATGCGATCTAATAAATGTCTATTTGACATCTGACAGGAAACGTCTTAAGAGAGGTATTGCAGATGAACAAACACCCTAAAAAACACTTCTTGCATATGTAAACGCAGACATCAAGTAGACATCTCCGAGATGTACATGTGCAATTAGGGTGAGTGCTTTACTGTCACACTTTTAACACTAAAAGTGTCAATTTTAACACTACTAAAGATCATATATGGTCCTATCTAGTGTTAAAAGTACACCGTTCATAGTGTTAAATTTTTTAAAATTACACTCCGAGTGTAAATTGTTACACTTGAAATTGTTGTTCAAATTTTACACTCTAGGTTATTTTACACCCTTGGTGTTGTTTTAATCTTTTAAGTGTTATTAATAAAGTATTCTTTTCAGTGCAAAAATAAAAATGCTATTGTATGGTGTTAATGTACAAGATCAGACATAAAATCAAGAGTCTTCAGACAGATGTACAAATTCCCACGTTTATTTAACAAATGGGCTAAGTCTGGGCCAATTCTACTGAAAAAGAATAAAAAAAAAAACACTTATTTCAGTAATTTAATTTACATTAGGACTGTAAATATGGTAAAATAATTGTGATTACCCCTAATTTTGAGTATGCTGAGAGATGTCTTATGGGTGTCAAATCATAAACTTATTTTTATTTACATCCTTCATTCTTGGGTCAATTAAACTACTGTTAAAGTTAATAGACACAAAACCTTGTGCAATATTCCCATGGAGGCATTCCTGAAACAATTTAAGTAGTTGTTTAGTCTGATTATTAAATACATTTATATAATTTTAATGAGTAACATGAGTAATAAGGCATCTTAAAATGAACATAGGGTACTACATTAGAATAAATTAACACGTTTAGAATTTATCTTACTATTAATTAATCTCATTTGTAAGTCGAAAGCGTCTGCTAAATGACTAAATGTAATGTAAATGTTATTTATTATTTATAATGTGAAAAGAAAATACCGATAGATTAAGAAATTTTTTCTCCATTAAAACTTAACTTAACTTTGTATATCTGGAAATATTTAGGACATTATTTACCCAAAATAGCATGCCATATGAATTGATAAAGACTGGTTTCAAGCTAAAGTACCTCCATGCTCTGCCCATGGGCACTGAAGGAAATTGAAAGACTGACAGATTTTAACTCACTTTCACAATGCTTGCATTAAACGTATTTTGTCATTAGAAAAACTTGATGGTAGCGCGTTTGTTTCTTGACGCAGATATGACAGACATGATATTCAGCGCTGAGTCAGAAAAGTCAGAAAAATTATAACAATGTTAGAAGAATGTTGTCCATAGTATATTTTCACTGCAAAACAATAAGAAATGCCGCAAATTTCACCGCACATTTTGAGAAAAGCCACAGCAAATCAGTCATTTTAGGCCGCCAAAATCAGAAAAAAGTCTCGCCAAATCCTGGAGGGACTGTCTAATCTAATAATACCTGAAATACAGTATATACAGTATATATATATATATATATATATATATATATATATATATATATATATATATATATATATATATATATATTTCCATTTTTAAGACCCAACAATGCTAAATAGTTTTTTAATATTAACGTTTTCAAGGAACTCATGATCTGATTTAATCTGATTAAAAAGTTCTGCGAAAAATGTCTGAATCATTTTTCTTCTCATGAAATCTTTGTGTGTTGAATTATAAATAGGATAAAAGCCACAATGCTTTTTTAGAATATGAAACTAGACTCCAACAGACTCACTTAGCACACTTAAGAGTCATACCGAAATCTTTTTTCTGTCACTTCAGTGAATCTGCATCTGCAAACCAACCTGAAAACTTTCATCTCTATACACTTTTAAAAGAAACAGAGCGATTGTATTTCAGAGACAACCTCTTAAATATTCGCAGAGAGAAGCATTCCCACAGTTATTGTTATCCTCAGGAAACAGTCTGAGGTCGCGGATCCACCCTGACTCACTTTTGCTGGGTTTACAGGGGGTCTTTGAAGCACACCACCTGTTAGAAACAGTTCCATCCTTTCCTCTTCTTCACCGTGTTATGTAAGCACTTACAGATGCAATCAGATCCTGGAAATAAAGGGGCTTTTCTCTCTATGCTTTATCCACTTGTTCTATTTTGATGGTCCGTCTGCCTTAAACTCCCTATGCATCTTCCCTTTTCTAAAAGTAGCATGTCAGGCGCTCACATTTTCCCTAGCACTCTTAGAAAAGTTGAAATGTTGTGTCATAAAAAGCTCTGCGCTATTTTTTGCAATGACGAGAGATGGCTTGATGGTCTATTAACTCTTGAAAGTGAAAGCAACCATTGCTTAGTTTGCACCAGCTCCATTTTTGCTCTTCCTGTTCTGTGCTGTGCCGGTTTTAATGAGAAACACAATGAAAGTTGTTATCCAGCATGAACACTTGCACCTTTCTCAGTTTGTTTTAGCCGTAGTGTACAGCTCCTCGCTTGAACAGGAAGCCAGACCAACCTCTTTTAACTGTATTATAATTTCCTGTGTTCGCATTTGTGTCTTCTATCAGCGCTGATGTGTCTGCATCCAGTATTTGTGAAAAGCGTAACGCAATTTACAGCGTGTTTACTGCCAAACCTGTTGGAACATACTGTGATAGGCCTGAATACAAATCATGTAATTTCCTTTTTGAAGCGTAAGTGTTACAGTATAGCGAGGTGCAGATATGAGGGTGGGAGGGTGGAAATCCCAGCTGAGATTTCCCAAACACAACGTATATGACATGAACGAACAGATAGGCAGACAGTTTCGTATTCCGCCAACGTGTGTTTTTGGGTAAGTGAGGTGACAGGAAGAGTTTTTGCTTTTTGAAGAAAAACACCATTATCTATTTTCTGTTCTTGTAAAGCACAAAAAGAAACGTTAAACGGGATGTTTGTGCTGCTCGTTTGCATATAATAAAACTGAATGTGGGCTGTCAATCAACAAATAAAAATAACAAGAAAACACCATTAAAAACCTTAAAAGTAGTCCATGTGGCTGAAAATCTATTGCATAATTTCAGAAGACTTGGAAATTAGTGTATTAGTCATATTAACTATTTTATAGCACTTTTGTGGTGCTTTTTTTGTCATTTTTGGAGCTTGAAAGCCCCAGGTCACCATTAGATTTCATTGCAAAAAACATTGTGAACATTGATTTAGATGATGATCCAAGATTTAGATTTAAAGTCTGTTTTCTTGTTTAGACAGATTTGGAGATATTTAGCATTACATCACTTGCCCAACAATAAATCCTCAGCAGTGAATGGGTGCCATCAGGATGAGAGTCCAAACAGCTGATATAACATCACAATAATCCACAAGACTCCAGTCCATCAATTTATGTTTTGTGTTTGTAATAAACAAACGTTTGCGTTTGGACTTTATGAGCTGTGTGGTTTACTTGTGGATTATTGAGCTGTTTGGACTCTCATTCTGATGGCACCCATTCACTGTAAAGGAATTAATGGAGAGCAAGTGATGTAATGCAAAATGTTTCCAGCTTATTTCTGCTTCTGCTTTTGTGTTCCACTGAAGAAAGAAAATCTTAACGGTTCAACCATTAAAACATTGATTAGATAATTTAGTGACTTTAAATTTGTTTTTCTTTTGGGAAATGCACAATGCAAGTCTTTAAAGTGAAGGTTTTCAGGTTCAGAACTGACACATTTGTTTCCAAAAGGCCATATTGACTAGTTCCCCAACAATGCAGATTAATTATAATAAATTATTTCTCCTTAACGTGCCAGGCTGGTTGCATATAACGTCAAATGTGTTGGATCAGATCTCTTTGAAAGACTGAATCTAGAAAGACAAGATGAGCATCTTTCTCTTTCTTTCTTTCAGCAAAATTCAGAGTAGCGTGCAGAGATTGACGGTTCCATGTTTGACTCAGTCTGTGCTCTGTATTCATAATGTAATTCAGTTGCCGTGCACACAGCAGAGTTCAGCTAAGCCGGTGTGATTGCAATTGATTTCTGAACACATCTTCCCCAGGCGTTATGAGTTCGAATGCTCAAATTACCCATGTGCTCATCATAGATATGGAAATCTGAATACAGCTGAAAATTATGCATTCTAAAAAGGCACAGATTTGATGTTTTAGTGTTAATTGGTGATTTTTGACTGTGCTATAATTGTGCATATAATTGTTTGACCAGGTTTGTGTCTGTTTGCATTTCAATGCACATTTGTTCATGAACTGATCGGGAAGTCTGGCGTTGATGTGTTGAATTTAATGATATGAAGAGTTGCTCATTAGCATGAAATGATAAATTTCATTCTTCTTTTGTGTCAGAGGATGAGAAAAGAAATATTGATGCACACTGACCTCTGCTGGTACTAGTGTTGAGGTGCTGTTTTTTCAAAATTAAAGATGATGAGTTTAAATCTGCAGTCGGTGAATATCTTGCATATCTGTGGTCGTTTCATGTTGTCCCTTTCTTCTCATGCAATATATTTTCGGCTCTACTCAATATTTCATGTCCATTTATTTAGTAAGTAGCAGTGTCGTTAACAATACTAACCGTCTGATTATATACAATCCCTTACTTAACAAATAATCATTATTTTTCTTATCTTTTTCTCTTAGGTTATGGACACACTGTCCAAGCTCTCTCATACACACATTGCACAGCAGACTGGAATAAGGTATTTGAAAAAGAAGAAATGAATAATTCTAACTATTTTAAGAGCGCAGCAGATGAAAATTCATATTTTATCTCTCTCTCTGTCTCTCTCTCTTTCTATTCTAGGCCGTTTCCCACAGAAGAGAGTGTTGAGGATGAAGACATTTATAACCATCTAGAGGATCTGATAGAGTGAGTCATTTTTCTGCTTACAGTGTTTCTCTTCCTCCTGATATTTTAACCTTTAGCTCACTGCACGCTCTCTGCTAGATATAGGAGCCTCAGGCTGGAGCACATAGAAGTGCTTAGGTTGATGTTAACATGATGAGTAATGAGATAATGTGTGCCACTCACACACTGTCCTACTTATAGACGCACTCACTTACATATGTGTTAAAAATACTATATACTGTATCTTTAAATGTAATTTTACATGTCAGAAAATGCACTCTTAAGTTGAATTAAACCCTGTTACCAAGACCATGACATCAAATTTGTATAAAAATATATTAAAATGTAATTTACACTACCATTCAAAAGTTTGGGGTCAGTAAGATTAATTAATAATTTATCAATAATTTTAACAGGTAAAAAAAAAAATCTATTTCAAATAAATGCTGTAATATTAAAAATTCTGCTCATAAACAAAACCTGAAAAAAAATGTATTATGGTTTCCACAAAATTATTAAACAGCACTGTTTTCAAAATTGATAATAATGAGAAATTATCACCAAATTAGCATACTAAAATGATTTCTGAAGGATCATGTGACACTGAAGACTAGAGTAATGATGAAAATTCAGCTGTGCAATCACAAGAATAAATTCTATTTAAAATGCATTCAAATAGAAAACAGTTATTTCAAATTTTACAATAGTGCTATTTTACTGTATTTTGATCAAATAAATGCAGCCTTGGTGAGTCTTCTTTCAAAAACATTACAAACGTCAACCCTAAATGTTAAATTGTATTAATTTATAGTGAGATGGTGCATTAAAATTGATTAACACTTTAAAAACAGAGTTTATATGATAGAATTTTTACAGTGTTGTAAAAAATACTTAAAAATCATCTCATAAAACTTGAAAAAGCAACTGTTTCATATAATAACACACACACACACACACACACACACACACACACACACACACACACACACACACACACACACACACACACACACACACACACACACACATATATATACAGACACACCAAGGGTCATTGCAGCTGTACAGCTGTTAAGTTAACAGCCTCAGATGTGAACTGTCAGATTTTGCCTTTGGCCTGTGTCCTCCCCATGTATAGGGCAGCAGACAGGCAACAACAAACAGTCATAGGATTACAGGACCATGAAGAGCCCTGCGGTGCCGCTTGATCTGCTATTTAAAGTCACACCACGGTCCAGAACTGTTATACTTTCTTGATCTCTCGATTATGAGTGCACTACATTTCAAGCCACATAAGCCACTCCTATAGTGCGTGTCAGTTAGTAGATGAAAGTCATTATATGTGGAGAAACTGTAGCTGAATCACATATGAGATCACAGTTGCTACACCACATATATTTTCTAATATTTGTATTTCATTTTATTCCAGCCTAGTTAACAATCTATATCTAGTCAACGATAACTAAACTGCTTCTGAGCAATAAAAGTGATTCTGCTGAGTAACAGGCCGTTGAGAAGGCCAACAAGTAGCATCAGCATAAATGTCTGTTCTTCTCATATAACAAGCTTGAGGATTTAATATTATGCTTAGAAAATATTGATGCTGCTGTCACTATGTTTTGGCTCGACCTCGTCACATCTGTTTCTTAGCCACACATAAACGAGGCCCTGTAGCTGAGGGTTGTTTCCCACATGTGATGGTTTGTTCATATGAAATGTGTTTGTTGAGTGCTTTTCCCTGGAGGGTGATGTGCCTGTACGATTTTGTCCCTGTCAGAGAGAGACTTTTCCTTGAAGGCGTTTTGTAATAGATTCGAACTGCAGACATGGTTAGGAAAAGAAATCAACACGGTTTGTCTCTCTATCGTTCTCTTTTACACCCATCTGGAGAACATATCTGAGTGATTTTAAGGCCTGACTCAGCTATAATGTCTCTTGGCTCTTGCTTTTGCTGTAGCTGAAAACCGTGTGTTTAATTTAGAAGAGGGAAACATTATCGTTTTAAAACCCCTCATGACCAATTTTCTAGAAGAGGTCTTTTTTTCTCCAGTATATTGGATATGCTGAAGCATTTAAACATGTCTTGCTGTTTTCTTTGGGGTTTTTCTGTTCCATCTTCCATCTGTTTCTTACTGTAAACTTACTGCAGTCAAATAGTAAATTTATATACTAAACTAAAACCTTTGGAGAAACTCTAAATGTTGTTGGTCTGTGTATCTCAGTGAGAATGGCGTTGAGGATGAGGAGGATCTCTATGACTGTGTGTATGATGATGATGAGGGAGGAGAGGTGTATGAAGATCTGATGAAGGTTGAGCTGGTACAACCACAGGTGAGTTCAATCAAATGCTTTATATATAAACATGCTTTGGGTTGCAAGGCGTAAAATGCTCACTCTCTTGCTGCTGTAATGACAGAAACAGGCCGAGACGGACATCAGAAGCTGTTGTCTGATGGAAATCAAACAAACCGAGGAGAAATACACAGAGACGCTGGACTCCATAGAGAAAGTGAGGCCTCTTTAGAACTGCACAGTCAGACCGACTGTAATATTACAGCTTTGAGATCTGCCTAGTGTCTGTTAGATGTAATATAACATGCAATTTGTATAAAGACCACAGTAACCACAGTTCAAATTTCATGGATGAATATTTTTACCATGTTTAGACGTAACTCACTGTACAATATTTTACCATGATACCCATGGTTACTGTAAAAATACTAAAGAAATACCATAGCATACCAGTTATTGTTACAGATGCCTTCTAGTAACTTACTATAAGCTACCATTAATGTTTATTTTAAATCTTGGTCTGAATATACAACATTTCTATTATAGTTGCTACAATAAACCCATGGTCGATTTCCACAGTGGATCAAAAAAATCATTATTTTGTAATATAGCTTTATTGCTGCTGTTTGTTTATTTATTTATTAGTTAGTTAGTTAGTTTATTTACTTATTATTATTATTATTATTAGTAGTAGTAGTAATAGTAGTAGTAGTAGTAGTAGTACAATTTATGTTTTAATAATAATAATAATAATAATAATAATTTATTAGTTTTTTTTTAATATTAGTATGAATTTACAACATTTCCATTGTAGTAACTATAATAAAACCATGGTCAATATCCACAGTGGATCAAAGAATCATTATATTGTAATACAGCATTATTGTTGTTTTTGGTATTTATTTATAATAATAACAATTTAGTCATTTATTTCAAATCTTAGTATGAATATACAACATTTGTATTATAGTTACTATGATTAAAAACAAGGTAAATTTCCACAAAGATTTATTATATTGCAATATACCTTTACTGTGTGCATTAGCTTACCCAATTTCTTAATTGTTTCCACCCACAGTTCTTTATGAAGCCTCTGGGACAGTCGCTGTCCAGTGTGGATATCGAAAAAGTGTTCATCAATATACCAGTGAGTCAAAACTGCTTATAACAGAGGACACATTTTAGAACGAATCACTGTGTCATTGTTCTTATCGTCTCATATTTTGATGTCCTGTATTGTACCAGGACCTCGTGAAGGTGCACACGAGTCTTCTGAAGGAGGTCCAGGATTCAGTGCTCATGCATAACGCCAGTAACCTGTTTCAGATCTTTATCAAATACAAAGAAAGGTGTTTGATTTATCCCTTCAGCTATTAAAAGAATGAAACCCTCCTTCCCCTTCTCACACGTGTCTGTTTTCCTGTGTGATAGATTAGTCCTGTATGGAAAATACTGCAGTCAAGTAGAATCAGCCATTGCGTGTTTGGATGACATCTGTAAGAACAGAGAGGACGTCAGGCAGATGTTAGAGGTAAGACACTGCCAGACTATATTCATAAAACATCTCGGGTCATAAGTGGCAATTTCCATGAATACTGGACAATTTTTTAGCATCAAAGGCACAAATATTTCTTGTGAGAACTTAGAAATGTCTAACACACAATTAAATATCTAATATTTTAATAAAAAAGTGTAATTTAAATAATACAGCCTATTTAATTGGTATTCAATTAGATTTGGATGTACTCTGCATATTGTCACATGATTTTGTCTCCCTCGTTATAAAAATAATGTAGCATTTCTAAAGAACGTGACACTGAGGAAGTGACATTATTTTGACCCTTTGTACAGCATGAAATTAACTTATGAAATTATTTATGAAAGTAGTACTGGTGTTTCACTACTAAAACTGAAGTGAAACTATTTATTTGCGGTTAGACAGTGCCACCTGGTGGTTGAGAACGGTGCAGAACATTTCTGAACATTTTATTTCAACGTTTTGCTCTCTTCATTTATTTACAGAACAGTCATGTCACAGTCACATATGTGTGTTTTTTTTTTTTTTTTAAATTAATTTCAGTTATGTTCCAAACGAGCCAATAACGGGAAGTTTACTCTGAGAGATCTTCTGGTGGTTCCAATGCAGAGGGTTCTGAAGTATCATCTACTTCTACAGGTCTGAAATCATTTTGCTGTATTCCTGCTCATAAAACAACATGTTTTACCTGAGCATTAAGTATTTTAAAGCAGTGTTATTTTAGAATTAGAGATACTATTGTAATTTAAAAAACATTTATATATTCATTTTAATTTGTTATTAGTATTATTTTCAGTATTATTTTTTTCTGTTTTCATTTTTAATTTAGTTAAATTTAACTTTATTGTGTTTTTGTCTTTGTCAAATATTATTGTAATTTTTTTGTAATTTATAAAAAATATTTCCGTTTTGGTTAGTTTTTTTTAGGTATTATTTTGTTAACATCTATTTTATTTAAGATTTTTTAGATTTAGTTAACTATAACAATCTATCATCTATATAATAATATGCACTTATTATAAAAAAAAAATAGGGTCAATTCTTCTTTCACATGGTCTTTAAATGACTGCTTTACTGGTAATGTCCACTAAGGGCAGTGGAGTCCATGTTTTACTCTTCCACAGGGAAACAGCATAATGCATGTTTGAAATCCACCAGTAGGTGGCAGTGTAATATATCCCAGAGTCCTCCAATAGGGGCAGTATAATCCACATAACGAGCAAGCAGCATGCTTTATCCAGTCGTGTATGTTTGGTCTGGCCCTTTTCCACAAACATCTCACGCAGACTTGCATGAATATTTCATAGTGTGTTTCTGTCCATCACACGTTAGGTCTACTGCATGACCCAGCCATGAGGGGATTTAGAAATAAATGTGAACGAAGGCGAGAGAGAAATAGAAAAGCAGAGAGAAGGAGATGTGCATAGCGTGTGTGGACTGAAGCCACCGAGATCCTCCTGCTGTTGCAGGAACCTTTCGGCTCTCAGCGGACAGAACAGCGAAGGTGTTTTCTGTGTGTGTGTGTGTGTGTGTGTGTGTGTGTGTGTGCGCATGTGCCTACTTAGCATGCCTGCAAGGCTGTCCACAGCTCAGTTCACCTCCCTGCCCATCTGGCCAGCTGTGGGTTTAGGGAACGTGTGTGTGTGTGTGTGTGTGTGTGTGTGTGTGTGTGTGTGTGTGTGTGTGTGTGTGTGTGTGTGTGTGTGTGTGTGTGTGAGGCGGGCGCTGCAGATAGAGCGTCTGTCTGTCTGCTGCCCCTCTGGAGAGCAGGCTAGCGTGTGACAGACTGTCTTTCTCTGCTCTTTGCTCTGCTGGAGGAAGCCTTGGCCAGTGAGAGAAAGAGCAAGCCAGCTTTACATAATGAGTTATAATCAAAATTCATAAATAATCTAATATGAAAGATTCTAATATTTATATATTTAAATTAAATTAATTAAATTAAATAATTGTAACTCTTATCTAGTCTTAAATTTATTTAAGAAATCAATACTTTTATTCAACCTTTAGATTGCTATTTTAAATAAATGCTGTTCTTTGAACTTTCTATTCATCAGCAATTTCTGAAAAAAATAAAATAGTTTACACAAAAAACTATTAAGCAGCATAACTGTTTGCAACACTGATAATAATAAGACATGTTCCTTAGCACCAAATCAGCCTATTAGAATCATTTCTGAAGGATTTAGTGTTACTTTAGTATCATTTATATTATATATATTTATTTATATATATATATATATATATATATATATATATATTTTTTTTTTTTTTTATATATATCTATTTTAAAATAACTTTAAATCATAATTTTTTCATTTTATTAATTTTAAATCAATTTTAGTGCCTCAACTTAACCTTATTTCAGGCATCAAATTTTGAATATTTATATTCAATTTTATTTTAGTTAAATTTTAGTTATAGGTTAGAATAATAACCATGGATCATGTGATACTGAAGAGTGGAGTAATGGCTACAGAAAATTCAGCTTTGTCATCACATATTAAATCGTTATTTTAAACTGTAATGATATATTTACAATATTACTGTTTTAGCAGTATTTTTGATCAAATAAATGCCTTGGTGAGCATAAGACTTCTTCCAAAAGCATTGCTTTTTATAACTGAAATTTACATTTTTACTGACTTTTGAATGATAGTGTGTGTCCAGATTTTGAAAACTATATTTTTATTGTAACCGTACAAAGAAGGGGTTGTAAATCAAAATGTAAAAAGTTATGCTTTTAAGAAAATATTCTGACTAAGCCAATAAATATCAGTTTAAAGTGGTAATATTTTTCGAGTTGTTCACATTGATAGCAACAAAGTGACACATTTTGAGAAGAATTTGAACAGTTGGGTAGTTATTTGACATAAAAAGGTGCAAAGTGGACCAGACATTACAATACTGCGATGCAGACCTGTGAAATCACATTCGAACGATATTCTCCTGGAATTCTGCAAACGTTTGGATAAGAGATTGGCTGCATTTTATTTCTGCGGTAATCTCTGTGTTCGTGTCATACCTCCTTTCTGTCTCTCTCTATCTCTCTCTCTCTCTCTCGCTGTGTGAGGGCAGAAGGAAGTGAGAATGAAAAATAAGGTGATGTCCGTCTTTCTGCTGATAATAATGCGCAGGTTCAGCTTGACTGACGCAGGGGATTTGGCTTGTGCTGGATGGCAATATATCTCTTAGGCCAAAAGGAAGCCATTTATCAGACCTGAGTAAAGGACATTCATAGCACCCTCCCTTATCCTACAGACTGGCCCAGATGTCTTGTTTACTTCATCCTGGAGCAGGAAGGCAATTTCAACCCCACAAAAACCTTTTGCTTCTCATTTCAATTGTTGAACCTGCGATGTAGGTTGGGATATTATTTCAGCTTGGGTGTGTGTGTGTGTAGCCGAAAGAGAAAGTAAGATAGACAGACATGCCATGCTGTGTATGGTTGTATTATCATTGTATTGTAATGCATGCCACGTAATCACCTTGTTTATTTGATTATTTTTGGTTTACTCTTTGAATTGCATCAGAGCCACCTCCTGTTTTGCGGAGCAGGGATTGATGAATACACATGTGAAATCAAATAAAATTCTCTCAGTGTAACATGTGAAGTAAAAATCAACACTTTATTAATGCACCATCCTGCTCAGCTAATATTAAATATTGGAAATCCCATAAAAGCATTTCCTCTTGGGTTCAATTCATTTATTCAGTTAGTTTACTTCATTATATTTTTCTATCAACTGAAATTGCAATTTAATTTATAATAGGTGTGTTTCAGAGGAATAATTTATGCGATCGGTTTATATACTGCTCATGTAGCAAATATGTAAGTGGATGAAAAAAAAAAAGTCAGGGCAGTAATTGAGTTATTTTGTTTTCTAATCAAGTGAATACAAATACATTTTTTTTTTTTTTTAAATTAATATAATTTAATAATAATCAAATAATCAATAATTTTGTCCCATTCTGTGTCACTGAATTAGGACAAGTCAAATTATCACTCTAATTAATATAACATATCTTAATTTAAAACACTAGAGCATGACGTTACATTTCAGATGACTGCTATCTAAATGTTCTCTCTATAGTGTTGGTAAACAATCTGCACGGTGATGAGTAGGAGTTATGAGAGCGTGTGAGAGTGACAGATGTCCTCCAGCACGGCTTCGCTCCTGTACATCTGACTGTCTGCTGCGTTCATCATCATCTGGTGATAATAAGACACTGAGACACGGCCCGTAAAAACTCATATCCCGCTTTCTTCCTGACAGGAACTGGTGAAACACACCCATGATGCCACAGACAAGAGTAATTTACGGCAAGCGCTGGACGCCATGAAGGTGAGTTGAGCATTTCAATGTCCTTTTCATAAGCTGTTTGTTGCAGGGACTTCTGGGTAGTGGTCCACTGAGAAGTCTGGACCAGTGTGAGCGCTCATATGAACCATAAAATGACACACTGGGCCTTTTACAGTCTTTGTCTGACACCTAGACCTTGTTATCTGCTCTCATACACACATTTAGCTTGTGATCGTTGCATAATTTATACCAGAGTTGCCCAAATTTTTAATACAGAGGACCAAAAATTAAACTTCATTGAGGGACTTCATGCCATGGGACAAAAGTAAATGTTGCTTTATATGCAACTATATTATAATAAAATGTATTCAATGTCACACACACACACACACACACACACACACACACATTCACGCTTATATACTTATACACTATATACATACAGTCATGGCCAAAAATATTGGCACCCTTGGTAAATATGATCAAAGAAGGCTGTGAAAATTAATCTGCATTGCAAATCCTTTTGATCTTTTATTTACAAAATTCACAAAAATCTAAGCTTCCATTTGATAATAAGAATTTAAAATGGGGGGAAATAAAAATGAAATATTTTTTTTTATCTAATACACATTGGCCATATTCTTTGGTTTTTCTCATTGTGATGGATGATTAACGGAATTTGGGCTTTGTTTTCCCTCCTATTTATATTTCTGTGAAACAGGAAGCCATGGCAGGATAATTTCATGTTCATAATCATCCTGGAGTGCTCAAAATTGTGAATATGAATGGGAGTATACTTCAGAGATATTTTACTCATAAGAATTTCTAGGGGTGCCAATAATTTTGTCCAACGTGTATTTGAGAAAAAACATTTATTTCATAATGATATTTCCCCCCATTTTAAATTCTTATTATCCAATGAAAGGTTAGATTTTTGTGAATATTTTAAATAAAAGATCAAAAGGATTAACAATGCAGATTAATTTTCACAGCCTTCTTTGATCATATTTACCAAGGGTGCCAATATTTTTGGCCATGACTGTATATATATTAGTGATGCGCGGATGGCGGTTATCTCCGCGGGCGCTGTGCATTCTGATTATTTGCGGGTGGGTCGCGGGTGGATAAGATAAATCATTAATGATGCAAATATTAACTAGCCTACATTTTCTAAAATATGAACATGTGTTAAATAGGCTACAGATATTGAATAAACTGTAAATTAACATATTAAAGTTATTCAACAAATCATTATTTAGTCAAGAGCAGTGAGGGATTTTTTCTGTCTTTTGTTGTTTGATTAACATTAATGACAGACAGCACAACTTTATTAGGCTGCTGTCACAAGACCCATTTCACCGATCCAATACTGATACACATGCGTTTTCATTCGCAGCTGTTTACATTAACTTTAGACAAAACCGACAGTGCTTATGAGGATACTCGCCAGGATGACCATTTTGACGTCATTTTGTGTGTATTTAGCCACTTAAGTGCAACAAGCTTTGCTTGAGTGCACTTTGGACGTGATTTTGAGCGCACAGAAAAGTGCCTCTGGAGCGCGCGAGTACCAAAAGGCTTAAAAAGACATTCAAATAATACATTTTTGTGACGATGCAACAATGTACCGAAACGCGAGCTAAAGTCTTGTATCGCAGCGTGTAGCAGCTCTAGATGCGCCGAGATGAAGAGAAGGTCAAAGAGAGAGGACTCAGTACAGCTGAATCACTCATGCTGTTATCAAATGACTGATCTGATCTGATGGTTTGTGTGAATTTATTTACTCATCTAACCTACACGTTATATTGAATAAATGTTTTGCTGGAATTTCCCTCATTTTAAAGTTGAAAGCTGCGGGAATGAGTAATGTGATATATGCGCAATACCGCACTGAAATTCAGGACCTGATTAAACATAATTCTGTTGTACAGAGAATTGTGAAATGTGGCTTTTCCAAAACTTTATGAGTTTATTTTTTTTTTTCCAAAACTTTCCAGGCCTGAAAATTGCTGTTTTAAAATTCCATGACTTTTCCAGGTTTTTCATGACCGTATGAACCCTGAATGTGATGATCTGGTGCGGTTATCTAAATCAGACAAAAATATAGGTGCGGGCGGTTGGCGGGTGACGTTTTAGCTCATCCGTGCATAACTAATATGTATATATTTTCATTTAGTCATTTAGCAGATGCTTTTACCCAAAGCGACTTACAAATGAGGACAATAGAAGCAATCAAAACCAACAAAAGAGCAAAAATATGCAAGCGCTATGTCTCGGTTAGCGTAATGCAGTACACGTAACAAGGTTTTTTTTTTGTTTTTTTTTAAAGAAAACAAGTAGACAGAATAGAAAAAAAATAAATAAATATATATATATATATATATATATACATACACGATTTTTCAACTAATTTTACATTTTTTACATTTTATATTTTTTTACATTTCATTGCAAAAATAAAACAAAAAGACATGGTAAAAAAAAAATATATTAATTCGAAATTAAGATATGCTTCAATGACATTTGACATTTGAACGTTTTCCCCCCTATTTTTTATTCCTCTCGTGGCAGGCCATTGCGAGCCAAATCTAAGGTCATCACAGGCCTTTTTATCACCAATCTTGATTAATATTAGAGGCCTTGTTTAATTTGAAATTACAACAGTGACAAATTTCTTCCTCTTTTAGTTTTTTTTGGAATGTGCAGGCATCAACTTTTCCGTAAGAAAAACTTTCGTTGAAAATCAATGTGGCCCTCTTGACTTAGACATGATCAAGATGGTGCCGAATGCATCTTGACAGGTAACCGTCCGCTAATTGAGGCAAATCAAGCTGAGAAGATTGTGCAGATTGCACCGAGGGCTGTGATGATTTCATTTGGATAAATTAGCCACTTAGCATTGATTGGGGTATCGGGCTAACGTGGTTAACCTCCTCAAGTGCTCCCCTTTAAAGATCCTCGCGGTGGGCGATCCAGCCCCCCACTCTCTGATTATTCTAGATACGTGATGATGAATGAGTCGCTAAACTCCACTCACGGGAACGGCGGGCACAGTGTTCAGAATGAGATTTGTCAAATAAGCCTTGCATTTCAGACACTGAATCTTATTTTACATTTTTAGACGGAAACGTGTCCCTTGAAAACATCACATGGGCCGAGATTTTCAATAAGGAAGCTAGAGAAGAAGTATTGTTATTTATAGCGCACAACTAGAAAGACTTCCTTGTGTGTTCTTAGGTCAAAGTCTCAGCGTGTTGAATGTTATGGTGTTGTGTTTGTGTTTCCATCTCTATAGGATCTGGCTCAGTATGTCAACGAGGTGAAGAGAGACATCGAGACTCTACGAGACATCGACCAGTATCAGAAATCTATAGAAAACCTTGTGAGCAAAATCATGTTTTGTATAGACTACTATATAAAAAGCAGTTTTGGTAAAGCTACTGTAAAAACTACACTTTTAAAACAGTATAGCTACATTATAACCTGAAAAAAAAAAAAAATTTCCACCTCAATATTCGCTGGGACCAGATCATTTACTCCCAATACTGTTTTTTTTTTTTCAGTATTGAAGATCCCCCATTGCACTGGAGTAGTTTTAAGCCTTAAATTGTTTAATTTGCCCTTTAAAAAATTAAATTAAATTAATAAACAAATAAATACATACATACATAAATACATAAATAAATAAATAAATATCCTTTTTTTTTATCAAGGATTGATTTTAAGAACATAAAATTTTAATCTATTTAAAAAAAATGTTTTACATTGTGACATTGTCCAAATTCTTTAGTATTACACATACATTTTTTAAAATGTATTTATTTACAGTTTATTGATTTATTATTATCATATAAAATTATTAATTATATATAACTTGTAATAATGATATTTGATATGATATCATTATGATATGATATATTTTATTATTAATTATAAATGATTAATTGTTAATATATATATATATATATATATATATATATATATATATAACATACATTTTTGTTTATATATAAAAATCAATTTACATATAAAAAAATAGAAATTGAAAATAAATGTAAAAGACTATATAAAGAAACTATAAATTGTACTATATACAATATATATAATAAAACAATACAAAAAATATTTTAGTATTTAACAAAATACATATTTCACTAAAACAGAACATTTAAGATCATTAAAATGAATTAGTGAGTCATTAACCATTCAGTTTACTAACACGAATCACACTTTGCAGTGCAACTTGAGAGAGATGTTTTTAGGAAAGTGTATTTTATTATTTCTTCAGCTCGTTTTGTTAAAAGACTGTGTGTTCCTTTTTATGCTACACTTGCTGAAAAAAAAATGCTACTGTTACTGTATGTTCCTGGAAAAGCTGAACTATTTTAAAAACACCCAAGATAGTGTCAGACTACTGCAAAATGCACTGATTTGCATGCCTACTTTTAGTTATTTTTTTCCCCGACACTGCTTGATGTAGTTCAGCAGAGACAGTATGAAGCTTTGAACAGTTTTGTGGAACTTTAGTCTAACTTAAGAGCATTGACCCCTAATAGCGTACAAGCATGTCTGCATTGAATGTGCACCGTTTTTATGTTCTGCAGAATCAGTCTCTCCGTAACTACGGGAGACCAAAAGGTGACAGCGAAGTGCGAGTAGCTTCAGTCGACAAACGAGCCAAGCAAGACAGGTGAGATGATTAAAGTGTGGAATACTGCTCAGCCTGAAACTCCGCAGGTCTTTACTAAGGCCTAAGGGTTATGAAGGTGTCACCCTCAAGCGCTCCTCTTGTATTTACTCCTTCTCGTTTGATCTATGCCATTCTTCTGCTGCAGGCACATCTTTTTGTTCGACGCCGCCGTGATCGTATGCAAACGACGAGGAGATAACTACGAGATGAAGGAGGTGATTGACCTCCACTCCTTCAAGATCACCAACAACCCGACCTCAGACAGAGAAAACCGAAAGGTGCGCAGCCGGTCTCCTAATTGCCGCCAAAGTTCGCTGCACTGAAGCCGGGGGCAGCAAATGTGCTGTTATGCTGTCGTGCCATAATCAGTTACTGCAGTAGAACAGCTTTCATTCGCACAGATGGTGTTTCCTATTAAAAACCGTCTAGCGACTGCTAACGAACGCAGCCGACACCAGACACAGCTAAATTAGAAAACATGATGTCGTTTGTTATATTACATTACGTGCTGCTGTGCCAGGATGATTATTCGTTAGATAATGCTGTAAATATTACATGTACAAGGCAGACAGAGTGCGTGCAAGAAAGAGAAATTATGCTGGTAAACACATGCAATGTAAACATCACTGTTATTATTAGAGTTCCTCTAGGGTACTTTTGTGATGATGCCTCAAATTTTCTGATTTGTTGAGGGAAGGTGTTTTTGTTCATCAGAGCCCTGGCTAATAATAAAAATTGCAGGTAAAAGTTAATTGCGACTTTTTATCTCACTTTTAGTTTACATTTTGCAATTCTAACTTTTTTTTTCTCAGAATTGCGTGATATAATAAACTGCAATTCTGAAAAAGTAAGTCAAAATTACAAGATATAAACTTGCAGTTCAGACTTTTTTCCTCAGAAAATTCGCAATTGCAAGTTATAAAGCATGATTGCATGATATAAACTCAGAATTGCGAGAACAAAAAAATTCAGAATTGCGAGATTATGCACTTACAATTCTGACTTTTTTCTCAGAATTGCAAATTTATATCTTGCAGTTGTGACTATTTTTCACAGAATTGCGAGTTTCGAAATTCTGACTTTATAACGCGCAATTGTTATAAAGTCAGAATTGTAAGGAAAAAAGTCGGAATTGCAATATATAAACTCTCAATTGCTAGAAAAAAATTCTGATTCAGTTTTCAAATGCAGCCTTGGTGAGCATAAGAAATTTCTTTCAAAAATATGAAAAAGGGAGCCTAGACTTTTGAATGGAGGTATACATAATATTCACATGCAAAAAGCATGTTAATGCCAGGCCATAGAGGCTTTTAAAATCAAAATTTTCCAACCAAATCCCTTACTGTTCATTAATTTAATAATTTCAGACAGACAGGCTTAGAGTCCAGATGCATTACTGCTTATTGTCTTGCATTCTCTATGCCTTTGTTCACATTGCACACAAAAAAAGATGTTTGTTTTTCAAATCTCCACACTGTCATATCTTGCAAATGATGAAATCTGATCCATTTGTTCAGTGCAGTCAATATCTACATCAGCTGCAATATGATGTAAACGTCAGCACACAGTGCTAACATACGATAACAGGATGACCCTGCTAGATTTGATAATATCATTTCGTCAGTCTTGCATAAACAACAGTGACCCCCTCGCACCATCATGTGGTCTAGGGCTTTGTAGTCTCAGACTTGTTAGAGCGTCTTTGATGTTTCGAATCAAACGGCTTTAAGACGGTGTTTGTCTTTGCTTTATCTGTGCATGTGTGTGTGTTTTGCATTTATAACATGGATGTTCTTGCTTTCTCTCTTTCTTCCAGTGGTGCCACGGATTCTACCTCACACACAATCAGGGTCAGAACGGCTTCGAGTTCTTCTTTAAAACCAAGGAGCTGAAGAAGAAATGGCTGGAGCAGTTTGGCATGGCATTGTGAGTGTTTTGTTGTCTCTGAAGGTCTGCACTGCACTGTCCTGTTTTTCAGGTTTGTTATCTGTCTTGACAACAGACACAAAAGCGTGATTTAGCTACGACAGTATGCCCTGGCACTGATTCAAGCCTAAAACACCATTAGTGTTTATTTTTACTACAGAGCAAAGACAGTAATGAGGATAGACTTGCTGAGGCAAGCATTTTTGCAGTGGCGTACCTTATAAAACATAATGTGACCCAAAGGGTTTTCATTCCATCAGAGTGGTTGGTTCAGTTTTGCAGATAGACTAGTATATACCAAGTCTTTTTATTTTAGTTAGTTTGGTTGTTTTAAAGAGGATATATTCTGGGCTTTTCCAGCAGATGTTTTTATCCCTAAAGTCCACTTATTATGTTTCTTGCACCAAAACCTATTATAATTTAGTGTTTTATAACCATTTTTCACCCTCTCTCTGATCTTTACAGGAATAGGTCACTAAATTAAGTTATTTACCATCCTGCATGTCGTTCCAAACCTGCATGACTTTCTTCCTTCAGTGGAACACAAATAAAGAACGACTGTGTTTCCTCTTGCAGTTAAAATGAATAGGGACAATACTGCACTGACTGGACCATATGACTCTTGTACTATATTTCAAGTCTTATAAAACTATATGATTGCTTTGTGTGACAAACACATGCCAATTTCAATAAAAAAAGTTGTTATTCATTGATAATCTTTGCCTTATGAACTCAAGAATCGCTGGGACTGGATCATTGAGTCATTAAGTTTTACTTTCTGATTTGATTTACATTTAGATTTGTAAACTGTATTGACCGAGTCATTAAAAAAAGAATGGACTCAAAGGTTTGATTACAAATTGGACATAGATCAGGAGAGTCAGTGGAAGCCAATTGAAAATAGTTCTAGATTTTTGCTTGTTCCTCGCTTAAAGCTATCATATGACTTTAGATGACTTGCAATGTAGCATCTGGATCACTTTTATGTTAATTTTATGGTGCTTTCATTCTTTTTTAAGCTTTATTTATTGTAATTGTGTCAAGAAGAGGGACTTAATTTGTATGGGTTTGGAACAACATGAGAGCGAGTTTTAAACACGCTGTTTTTGTTCAAGTACTGTACTTTTAAGATTTCTACGTTAACTGAAAATAATGAATCTGTTTTGATATTTAAACTTGGGTGGTTTCTGATATTGCACATTAGAATATATTATTTCTGCATGATACATCAAAAAAAGTGTAAAAAATCCTGTTTTCTATGATATTTCTCTTTTAATTTATACACATCCACAGGCTTTTTATCTTCCCTCAATTTAATTTTATTCCATTTACTATTCTTAGGAGAGTCAGATTCAAGTAAATCTTTGTATTATGAAATACTAAGGCAATAAGTGATGAGAGAAAGAGAGTGAGAAAATATATTTATAATTCCTGGCTGATGACAGCAACAATCAGTAAAATGCAGATGAAATACGCAATAAACCATCAGACAAGTAATCTACCAAATTTCAGATGTCATGCATATCCAAAAAGGGGACATTCACAAAAAAAAAAAAAAATGCTCAGAATAAGACAAAAAAAAAAAAAAAGTGCAATGCACCAAAGACAGGAGACAGGGCTCTGATTAATTAGATAACACGTTTTTAACAGATTTATCTGAAGGGCTCATTAATTCTGGAGAACAGTGGTGAGTCAGTGCTCTCTTTCTCTCTGTCATGTGTCATCAGATCAGTCTGCAGCTGAAAGCTGATTGGATATCAGTACTGCTACACACTCTGAGTGTTAATGACATGACATCAGCACGCACACACAGCTCTGTTATCTGTCTTTTGTTAATGCCTTTATTATGAGGGCACTCGCCACTCAAGGGTTATTTGAGATGGATTGAGAGAAAGACAGAAAGGGGGTGGAGGGTCTTGGACTATAAAAAAGTAATAGTGCTATATAGACGACATTATGACTCCTGCTCATGCTGTAATTAGTAGTGCACACTAAAGCAGAATCATTATTGCTTTCTATTTTGAATTATTTAAAAATGTAATTTATTTCTATGATGTTTTTCTGCAGCCATTACTCTAGTCTTCAGCGTTATCCTTGAGTCTATGGACTTGTATTTGTAACAATTTATAAATCATTTTATTTCAAGATCAAGAACTACATTACTACATAATATAATAAAATAAATCATTATTTAGAATATATAATTTAAATGTTTATAGTATGTGCTGTACATTCAGGGATTCATAATCCTAGCTTTGTGGTATTGTGTTTTACTTGGTTGTCTGATGTTTTTTTTTCTTCCAAAAAATGCAAATATCTAGTTACCCTTATGTGTCT